>PITA01009073.1:0-80173 GCA_004023965.1 Spilogale gracilis | reverse complement strand
ACACACACACACACACACACACACACACAATGTTGGCCATCAAATCAGACTGCCCAGTCCTTGGCTCCTAGAGGGGCTATGCCCTTGGGTCCTTTTACAAAAGACCTGTTAACTGAAGGGCCCCTGGTGGCCCCTCCCATGCTTCCAGGGGCAAGGCCACCTGTTCAAGGACAGAACCAGGGATAACCTCCTTTTCCCCCAACCCAATGCCACCCACCCTGATGTGGGCCCTCCAAAGTTACCAGCTGTCTTGCAACCAAATTCCTCTAGTCACAAAAGCAACTGGGAAAAATGATCTCTTCCTTACAAAACCCACCCCTCATGAGTGGTCAGTGTATTATGAACACAAAGAAGAATCTGTAAATTCCTTTCCTTATAAACAAAGATTAATGAGAAGTGATAACAGGGGCGTTTGGGAATAAACAGAAGGTAGAAGGTGAAAATGCTCAACTATAATTATATTCCACTTTCAGAACACCTACTATATAAACAAAGAAATTGGACATGGCAATTCAAATAAATCATCTGTGCATACTTGCTTAAATATCGGGGTTTCCTAGCGCTAAAGAGTTTATTTAGAGAAACATTAACCTCTGCTCCCTCAAGATTTTTAAAAATGAAAATAAAGTGTCTGTGAAATGGAAATGCAAATTTATAGAAAAATACCACTCTGTTTATAAAAATGTCCCCAATATGCAACTTTTCAGGAAGACAGCCAGGGCATAAAACTTGAACCTGGGCTCTAGAAAGCCAAAAGGATCTGGGGTGGCCTACTGTTCAATAGAGAGTAATTGTCACAGGAAAAAAAAAAGTGGTAGAATTTATAATAAATCCAAGAGATTTTTTTTTAAAGAGAACAAATCTACTAAGTAGACAAAAACTTTGGTAAATGCCCTAAAACAACAACAAAAATGAGACATGAGTGTTTTAAAACATTATATGATCTACAACAGGATGTTAATACATTTGGAAATTTCAATGAAAAGGAAAAACGTAGGGGCGCCTGGCTGGCTCAGTTGATGGAGCACACAACTCTTGATCTCAGGGTTGTGAGTTCAAGCCCCATGCTAGGTGTAGAGATTACATAAAAATAAAATCTTAAAAAAAAAAGAGAGAGAGAGAAATATAAATTACTCAAACTGACTTAAGAAAACCTAAATATAACCTGAAATAACTGAAAGATACTAAAGTTTTCAGTGAACCTATTTCCAAAGACTCCATGCCTAGACAAACTTACAATATCAAACTTCCATGCTGACGTCTCATACACTATTTGCATAGCATGCACAAAAAATAAAAAACTTCACCATTCAAAGTTAACAGATGCCGCCACTAAAATATGATGAAACAAAAAATAAAACTACAGGCCAACGAATCTCACTTAGAAATTAGTATTTTTAAAAAACCTTGGAAACAAGCAGTGTACTTAAAAATTCCATAGTCATAGGTTTGTTGTAGGAATCCATATAAGCCATACTAAAAAATGTATAACTATAAAATACGTCAATAGCTTGAAAGGGAAAAACTTTGCAATCTTCTGAATAGGTGCTCTAAAAATGAATTCAACACTCACTGCTGATTTTAAAAATTTTTGTTATAGGGAGCTAGCCAGATTCCTTAGCATAATTTAAAAAGAAAAAAAAAGTTTATTCAACTTTTCAGTAGTGGTAAAAACAATTTAGGAATTTCCATTAAAATTAGAATAAAAATAGAATTCTTTCCCAACTATTATATTGTTGAAAAGTCAGCTAAGCAATAATAGATGATGCAAAACCATTAGCATGAACTGAAGATGATATCATCTAAACACAAAAATTAGGAAAATCAAAAGTTAATGGAACATTAAGAGAATTCAATAGATTATTGGAATCTAACATACATAAACCAAAATAAATACCTTTAGACCAGAAATAATTAGCTACAAATTATAAGAAGTATAATTGGAACATTTCCCAATCATAAAAGTGAAAAAAAAAAAAAAAAAAGACTCAAATAATCTCAATAGGAATTTTAGCAGGACCTGTTATGAAGACCAGCAACCTTTACAAAACGAAATAACAGAAGACGCTAAGTAACAAAGAAAAAAATACCATATCCATGGGTGGAAAGATACAATATTATAAGAATATTATTTACAAATTAATTTCTAGTGTTCCTATAATTATAATTAAAACCCAATGAGATTTTTTCCAGAACTGTTTGAAATATGTATATGGAAGAATAAATCAGTAAGAATAGCTAAGTGAGGAAATGAAGAACAATGAACAGTAACTTATTCCACCAGATAATCAAATATTTTATAATGCATTTTTAATTAAAACAGTGCAGTAATGACATATGAATTGAGAAATCCATTGATTTTCTCAGAAAAGACAGGTCCCCAGCCCCAGTCTGGGTATATATAAGCAGTATATTTTTATGTTTTTATATATATATATATAGAGAGAGAGAGAGAGAGAATATATAAGCTATATATATATGTAGAGAGAGAGAGAGAGAGAGAGAGAGAGAGAGAAAGCAATGATGATAGGAGCACGTAGGTGGCTCAATCAGTTGAGCAGCTGACTCTTGGTCTTGGCTCAGGTCTTGATCTCCCAGTCGCAGGATGGAGCCCAACCTTGGGCTCTGTGCTACACGGAGTCTGCTTCAGATTCTCTCCCCCTCTGTCCTTTCCCCATTCACATGCATGCACATATGTGTGCACACTCTCTAATAAATAAAATCTTTAAAAACACAGAATTTAACAACGATCAAGATTGCATCATAATTCAATACACAAAGAAACAGTTAATCACGTTTGGTTATCTACTTGGCAATAATAATTTAACCTTTCACTTCAATCATATGTAAATACATGTGAGACAAGCTGAAGAAGAAAGGCTCAGTTTGCTCAAACACACGAAGAGGGACACTCTGCAAAAGAGGAAGTATTATTGACACAACCTTCCTGGAGAAGTCTTCTGAGGAAGCCTATCAAGGACCATAAAAATATTCATGTAGTTTGACTCTGCAAAGCCTCTTCTGGAAATCCTTCTGGGAAAAGCTATCAGGTATGACACAACAATACAAATAGATTCTTTACAAGATAAGTGAGCTATGCATTCAACTCATACAGGTGGAATGAGAAGGAACAGTGCAAATCCAAAGAAACAATAAATAATAAGAGCAGAAATCAGTGATTTGGAGAACAAAGGGAAACAACTGGGAAACCCAACAAAGCCACAAGATGGAAAGGTCCCTCAGCTCTCTGGCACAACTGATCAAAGTAAAAAATGAGGAGGAAGGAAGAAAGGGAGGGAAGGAGAAGATGTAAAACAAAATACACAGTAAGAGAGGAAAGCAAAACTACAGAAGCAAAAACAAAAAAACAAAACAAAACAAAAAAAACCCTCTAAATACGAGTATTAAGAACCATACTATACTAACCAAATTGAAAACCTACATAAATGCAGAGATCCCTGGAAAGCTACCAAATGTCAATATAGTTACAAGATGAAATAAACTTGAATATAAACCAATCAGTAAATTGAAACAGTAGTGTAAGACGTCCCCTCCCAGCTGCTTTCCCAGGTGACCACCAATCACTCAGGTTTTTACTGATGACAATTCAACTCCATTTCAAAAACTGCACAAAACCGATATGAACACAATATGTAGGCCTCTTTTAGGTGGGAGCATTAACTCCTTCAAGGTTACTGCCTGGCAGATCTCATCTTTCCTCATGCTAAGTGTACACAGAGGGACAAAAAAGTGTTTCTACATCTCCTAAACCACAAGAGCCTCAACTTGGCACAGTAGGTCTGCAGAGCTTGAGGTAAGAAGTCAGCAAGCATAGCCCATCACCACCACCCCATCCCAAGTATTTCCATATGACTTAGAGATGCTCGATGGCTGATGGAGTCGGGAGGAAGAAAGGTTGTTCTGTTCAGTCCCTGCTGTGAATTTACCAAAAAAGTCCATCTGACAGAGGCCATTAAAATCAGACTGCTGTGCTAATGGCCTGACACCTGACATCCCTGCCCTCCCAGAGTGCGGTGAACAAGATGCCCGCTCCACGCCCAGAGAAAACAGCCGTGCAGATGCCCACTGGTTGCATTTCACTGAATGGGTTAAGTTTTGAGCCTGTAATATGTTCTAGGCACTCTACTTGCTCCAGATAGAAACAGCCCAAGAAAGTTTACAGAAGAGACAGTTTTCCCAGTGACCTACTTCTATCACGTTGGCTAAGTAGCACCTCTTCCCAAATTAGACAGTAAAACACAGAGCCAAGAAGATTTAACGTTGCACCATTAAACACACTTTGGCAAGACAGGGGGATTTGGCTTCCATGAGCTGAACTGGCAAAAGTATTAGAGAAAGAAGACATTTCTTGGGAGTAACCTGAGAAACACTTTGGCACTGACATTTAAAGGGAAAAACAGAGGATGAAAGAAGCTTCAGGCTAGGGAGCCATCACTGGTAAGTCAGCGCGAGGCCTCTAGAGCAACTGAGGTGCGGAAAAGCTTCCTACCATCCATAGAAAGATCCCGTCCCATCCCCATCCCAGCAGCCAGCATGACACAGAAAGAAAACATTTTATTCCAGTTCTTGGATAAAATTTAAAATTTTATTGTAGAAGAGACCAAAGGGCCTCCCCTTTTAAATCAAGGTGATTTAGGAATTAAATTATCAATACATATGAGTGGCAGAATAGAACAAAATATTGGGTCTCAAATTGGACACCTCTGAGTTTAAAACCAGTTCCATTTGAACTTACTAAATATGGGACCTTAGAAAAATTCTATTTTTCAGCCTCTGTAGTCTCATAGGCAAAAAAGTGCAACACCCATTGTGATAGACTCCTAAAATAACTGCCATCGATTCCATGCACAGGCATGCTGCTCCAGCCATGAAGAGGTGTAGTCTTTACTCCCCTTGAATCTGGACTGGAGCTGATTGGTTTTCAACAGTAAATGAGGAGAAGTGCACTGTACAACTTCCCAGGCTGAGCTTCAAGAGATCTGTAGCTTCCGCTTTTGTGCACTTGTAATACTTTGTCTTGAACCCAGCTGTCCTGTTATGAGAAACATAAGCCACGTGGAGAGTCATGCAGAAAGAAGCTCTGCACGCTGGTTGACAATCCCCCACTGAGGTCTTGGCCCGCCACATGAGTGAGCCACCGATGTTTACAGTCCCAGCTAACACAGCAGAGCGGAAGAACTGCCCTGTTGAGTCCAGTAGAGGTTTGTTAAAAGGACAAAGACTCACAAAAATGGTTAGTGTAATCCATAACATCAAAAAACCAAAAAAAGAAAAGCCACATGGTCATATCAATAGAGGCATAAAAAGCATTTGACAAAATCCAACACCCATTTACAATTAAAAACTCTCAGCAAACTAAAAATAGAAGGTAACTTTCTCAACTGGATTAAGACTATTTACAAGAAACCTACAGTGAACATCATACTTAATGGTCGGAAAGCTTTCCTGCTAAGATCAGAAAAAAGGCAAAACTGCCCCCTCTCATCACTCCTTTTCAATATCACAATGGGATTCCTAGTTAGTGCAATAAGAAAATGAAATAAAAGCTATACAGAAAGAAGGGTGACTGGGTGGCTCAGTCAGTTAAGCATCTGCCTTTGGCTCAGGTCATGATCTCAGCGCCCTGGGATTGAGCTCCTTTCCCCCTGCCATTCCCTGCCCCCCCCTTGTGCTCTCTGGCTCTATCTCTCTGTCGAATAAATAATAAAATATTAAAATAAAAAGGTATACTGAATGGAAAGGAAGAAATAAAGTTGCCTTTGTATGCAGACAACACAAATACCCATGTAGAAAATCCAAAGAATCTACAAAAACAAAAAACAAACAAACAAACAAAAAAAACAAACTCCTGGAACCAATAAATGATTATAGCAAGGTTGTAGGATACAAGATTTATAGGCAAAACCCAGTTTCTTTCCTATAATCAGCAATGAACAAGTGAAACTTACAATTAAGAACACAATACCCTTTACATTAGCACCGCAAAAAGTGAAATACTTAGGTATTTCTCTAACAAAATTCAAGCTTTATGTTAGGAGAACTAGAAAACTCATGAAAGATAAAAAAAATTAAAAATTAAAAATTGAGAGATATTCCATGTTCCCGGACAGGAAGACTCAATATTAAGATGTCAGTTTCTATTCAACTTCATCGATAGATTCAGTGCAATCCAAATCAAAATCCCAGCAAGTTCCCTTGTGGATACTGACAACATGATTCTAAAATCTATATGGAGAGGCAAAAGATCCAGAATAGCCAAGAACAAAGTCCAGAGGACGAATATTACCCAATTTCCAGACTTATTATAAAGCCTCAGTATTCAAGAGACTGTGGCACTGGAAAAAGAATAGACAAACAGATGAATGGAACAGATTAGAAAGCCCAGAAAAAGACCCACATAAATACAGTAAACTGACCTTTGAAAAGGGAGCAAAGGTAACACAACACAGGAAAGATGGTCTTTCAAAGCAAATGCTGGACCTGGACATCCACACTGAAAACAATGAATCTAAATGCAGACTTCACACCCATCACAAAAATTAAATGAAAATGGGTATTATAGATCTGAATATAAAATGCAACACTACTGAACTCTTAGAAGATAATGTAAGAGAAAATCTAGATGACCTTAGATGACTCTAAAGAGTACTTTTTAGATACCCAAGACACAATGTATGAAAGAAACAATTGGTAAACTAGTTATTGGATTTAACTAAAATTTAAAATATCTGCTCTACAAAAGACACTCTCAGGAGAATAAGGTGACAAGCCACAGGCTGGAAGAAAATATTTACAAAAATCACATTACCCAAAATATATAAAGAACAGTTAAAACTCAAGAATAAGAAAATAAGGGCGCCTGGGTGGCTCAATGGGTTAAAGCCTCTGACTTCGGCTCAGGTCATGATCTCAGGGTCCTGGGATCAAGGCCCACGTCGGGCTCTCTGCTCAGCGGGGAGCCTGCTTCCTCCCCTCTCTCTGCCTGCCTCTCTGCCTACTTGTGATCTTTCTCTCTGTCAATAAATAAAATATTTTTTTAAAAAACAAAACTTAAAAAAAAAGAATAAGAAAATAACCCAATTAAAAAATACGCAGAATACCTGAACACCCCACCAAAGAAGATCAGACATAGATGGCAATGAGCATATGAAGATGCTCCACATCACATGTCAGCAGGGAAATGCAAATTGAAACAATGAGATACTACTACACATGTACTACAATGGCGAAGATCTGGAATACTAACATCCATTCACGGAAAAGACATCTGATTAGCTGCCATTCTTTCCTCCTCTATAACAGAACCCTGGAATTTATCTGGATAAATGGACTTCCAACCAAAGATTACATTTACTTGTTCTCCTCACCGTTGATGTGGCCACAGGACTGGGTTTTAGCAAATGGTACGTTAATGAATATGATGTAAGCATCATACCCAGAAAAGAAGGCCTCTCCTCTCCTTTCCTTCCCCACCATCCTTCTTTCTGGCAGAAAAGGGAACATGACAGCTGGAGCTGAAGCAGCCACCTTACATCATGAGGTGAAGCCACATGATCAAGATGGTGAAGGGACGTGGTAGAAGGAGCCAAGACGAGCCTTGGAACTGTTATGTTGGAGGCTCAGTTTCTGCTGCCGGGCCTGTCTTCGAGGGAATAGACCTTCTCGGGGGCTACTTAAAGATTGCATGAGACAAGGTACACAAGGTATCTAACATGGTGCCTGACATAGAACAGGGTTAGCTCCCCGACATGGCCCTGGGAGCTGAGAGGTTCTAGCAGGGGAATGAACTACTTGGCCAGCCGGGACAAAAGAACAGTCCTCATTTACTGTAGCTGCTCTGCCTCTGAAACCAAGCCCACGGCTTTGAGTGGGACATACACAGAATAGGAGAAAAGTCCATCCTGGGGATGCATATGGAAATCAGTCCCAGTAATATGTAAGGAGGTAGGTTTTCAGGGCAGGGCACTCTTAACTGTGCTTCCCCAAACCCACCTTTCACCCTCTGAAGTGACTTTTCAGCATACTCTCCTGCCAAAGTCCTCACAGTAATATGCAAGGTCTTTCACAGCCTTTCCCTGCTTTTTGATCTAAGCTCAAGTCTTACCACTGTCCCCTCACACTCCACACCCAAGTCCCACCTAGTGGTCTGCAGTTGCCAGGCCATGCTATGCTTCCTCACACCCTAAAGTTTTGTCCCTTTGCCTGAAAATTCATCTCCTTCCACAAAGCCTCTGAAGTCTCCTCCACTCAGCTGGCTCCTGTTGTGTCTCACAACAAAGCTCAGGATCCTCATAACCTCTAGGAAACTATCCCTGACTACAGAAGAGATCATCACAGCCCCTCCTCATTTCTTTTTCCCACTCTTCCATAGCACGGGAAGTCTGAGTGCCACATGGCCACCAAGCTAAAGACGATGTTTCCCAGTCTCCCAGCTGTGTCCATAAGACCTGGCACTGGCCAACTGGGGATGAGCAGAAGTGATAAGGACAACTTGCTGAGCCTTAAAGGACAGGAGGACTCTCATTCCCCTTCCTATGAGCTGGAATATGAATTTGGTGAGGATTCTGCAACAAGCACACAAAGGTCTAAACACAGCAAAACAGAAGGACGAAAGGAGTCTCAGCCTCCAACACCTGAGCTGCCTCCATATGTCTGAGAGCAATGATGGTGGAAGAGAGATGGAAGAGGTTACCGCAGATCACCTCCACAGCCTTCAATAGCCATTAACTCAAAGTCTCCTCTTACAGGATCCTGTCCAAGATCCAGGATTGGGTGGAAAACTGCATTGACTCAGGTCATGGACTCCAAGTGTCCCAGAGAGGAGAAAGCAAAGCAGGGTCCAAGTCAGCCCATTAAACAATCTTCCTGAGTCTTCTACCTCTAAGTACTTCCTTCCTCCTTCCTTTCTTGAGAGAAGGTCAGAAAAGTTGTGGTCTTACCTCTGGAAGCTTTGTAGACTTCATAGAAAGAATAAAAGTGGAAGCCTAGTGAAGCCAACAGGTAAAAAGACAGTTCCCATCTGGGCAGCATTGTTCCTTGTGACGAAGGGTCCAGGCAGACACACTAAAAGTTTCTAGGAAGAGAAACAGCAATAAAAACATTAAGCCATAGATATGATGCTAGGTAACAGGACGGTGTCAGTTTACTTGCTCTCTAAGGGACATGTCACTCTTCAAGGTGACACAGCTACAACCCCAGTCACATTGCCTTTTGCCAGGGATCTTATGCATCCCATACCCAAAATGTGTACACTTCCTTGGGGTGGGCATGTCTTCCGTAGGAGTTCTCACAGCCCCCAGTCTGCCTCCCATCACACCAGTCATGTGCTCAATGCCGGGCATGCCTGCCTCTCCTTGTGGGAAGGACCTTTGG
Organism: Spilogale gracilis; assembly: GCA_004023965.1. Classification (NCBI taxonomy): domain Eukaryota; kingdom Metazoa; phylum Chordata; class Mammalia; order Carnivora; family Mephitidae; genus Spilogale; species Spilogale gracilis. The sequence goes on along the minus strand of PITA01009073.1, from coordinate 70,780 downwards.
AGAGCAGAGACCATGACCTCGAAGTTCCCCATACCCAACACAGGGTGTAGAATGTAGCGAGAGGAGACTAGTGCTCCGTGAATAATAAATGGCTTCAAATCTTAAGTAGAAGAAAAGTATAGATCATCTCAAAACCTGTCCTAAGCCAACAGCCGTAACCCGCTCCTTCTCCCCTTCATATATCATCCCATAGTTGTTCACATGAATGGTGAATGAGAACTGCCATCTTCCATCTTACATAAACCTCTTAAAGGGAAGTGAATGACCCTACCAGCTGTGGCAGATGCTAGCAGTCCACCCCCCACAATATTTAGTCTCCCTTCTTACACAGGAGTAGAATTTTTATCTGAATGCATGCATGCTAAGCTCAACTATGTAGTGTAGCCAAGTGTGAGCATTTCAATATTTATGGCTGCAAGGCTGTGGTCATGCCCTTCCTGCTGGCCAGAGCACTATAGTACAGCCCCCTTGGGCCAAGAGATGAGAGCCATGAGGGAAAAGAAGATCGAGGAGCCTCAGTGCCTGACTCCATGTACCACCACACCCCCAAAAGTGCCCCAGACCATTTATGTCTGGACTATTACATGAAAGAGAAATGCACTTCCAGGTTGTTTCAGCCTCTGCTATTCTCCATCTCTCTCTAATGGCAGCCGTGTCTACATTCTAAGTATTAGAGCAGGTGGTAGGAAGTCCTAAAATTCTGCAATTTAAATGATCAGCTCCCAAGTAAGAAAGAGGTAGTTAAATGGCTCTCAATGCTTTACTTAAGCCTCTCAAATATGTCTCTCTATGGTTGCAAAATTAGGACCAAAATTTTAAGACCCAAGCCAGCACTTCTCATATGAGACAGTAATGCCAAGAATCAGAATTCATACATCTCATTTTATTGAATGGACATCCCAGTGAAGGAGGAGGAATAAGAGAGCCGTTTTACAGATGAAAAATGTGAAGCATAATAGGGCACACAGTCAGAAATAAGGGAGGCAACGTTCAAATCCAGGTCTTGGGACCACTGAGACTCCCTGCCTCCTCTCAGCACAGCCAGCCTCATTAATGCAGTTTACAAAGTTACTTGTCCCTACAGCCTGGCCCATAGTCCACCGTGCACAAACTCCTTTCTTCAAGCTGAGAGAGATAGAGCAGAAAAAGATCAACTTTGGCTTTCATAAAACAGGAGGTCAGAAGTCAGCGGTCCTCAACCCAGGGTATCCACCGGCAAGGAGTCCTCCGCCCAGAGTGCCCACCGGCAATGACCGAAAGGTTGCTCAGGCAGTCTGGTCTCCTGCCACCTCAGGGATCCAGAAGCAGGCACTGATGCTTTCAATCTCAAACACTCTCAATACTCTCAAGCCCTCAACAATGCCTTCTCAGGTCCCCCTACTGTTTTTCAGAACCATTTCTGGCTTTAAACATTTCTACTCAGACTTTATTTTTAAATACCTGACATCTCCTAGAATACCTTGGAATTTCTTTGTGGAATTTCGTGGGAATATGGTAGTCTTCCCTTTAGTGGGAAGTTACCTTCAGCCTCTGGGTTTAGGTGTCTCTTTCCAAGGGATGTTGGTATTATCCTGGATGGTCCCCTCACTGCCACTAAGAATATGTGACTAGCAAAGTCTGAACTCCTAAAAATGCTACTGAAATGTGAACCAATCTTAGAGACTAAAGGAAAGTTCTAGAAGCCCTGTTATTTTTTTATGACATTATTTTATTTTTTCAGTGCTCCAAGATTCATTATTTATGCCCCACACCCAGTGCTCCATGCAATATGTGCCCTCAATACCCACCACCAGGCTCATTCATTCTCCTACCCTCCTCCCTTCCAAGACCCTCAGTTTGTTTGAGTCCAAAGTCTCTCATGTTTCACATGAGAAGCCCTGCTGTTTAGAAGCTTTCCAGGGACATTCTCTTCTAGGACAATCCCTCTGCATTAACTAATTGTGGCGAACCAAAAAATTCAATGTTAAAACGTTTCCCTTTCTGGAGCTCTTAGCTATATTGTGTATGTTTTGCAGAAACCTATGCAAAGAAACATCCCCAGGAACAACAAAGCAGGGCTGCCTCTTCACATTCAAACTGTGGGGACTGGGGCACCTGAGTGGCTCAGTCAATCAAGCCTCTGCCTTTGGCTCAGGCCTTGATCCCAGGGTCCTGGGATCGAGCCCCACATCAGGCTCCCTGCTCCAAGGGGAGTTCTGCTTATCACTCTCTCCCTGCATGCCATTCCTTCTCTTTGTGCTCTGTCAAATAAATAAATGCAATCTTTAAAAATAAATAAAATAAATAAAATGTGGGGACTGGACCAAATAGCCTCTACCACCACCACAGAGACACTCACATGTCCTTCTTAACAGGTCCTTCATCCCTACACCTCTCTTTTCAGCTCTTGCCCACCTATCTCAAGAAAATTCCTCTCCCCAGTATTTTCTGCTCTATTCATTTCAGCTGTACCCTTAGAAAGGAAAGCAGAGTAGATATGCTTTTTTTTTATGTTTCTTTTTCTTTTTTTAAAGATTTTATTTATTTGACAGAGAGAAACACAGCCAGAGAGGGAACACAAGCAGGAGGAGTGAGAGAGGGAAAAGCAGGCTTCCTGCCGAGGAGGGAGCCCAATGTGGGACTCGATCCTGAGTCTCTGGGATCACGCCCTGAGCCGAAAGCAGTCGCTTAACCAACTGAGCCACCCAGGCACCCCAGAGTAGATATGCTTAAAGGATTTAATGACTCGACAGTATCAAAGAAAAGGCAAGTTGGACATTGGAGAATATAACTAGAACTTTTAAATGTCCAAACTCATAAATACTAAATAAATTCCTAAATGCTCTCAGAATACTCATAAATACTAAATAAATTCCTAAATACTCTCAGAAAATTCTCAAGTTTCTATTTCTCTAAACAATTACACTCTTCTTTAGGGATAGGCTATGATAAAATCAAAGAGGCCCTTGCTCAAATGTGCAAGTAATGCTTCTTTTCTGTTTTTCACACGTAGATTCCATTCTGCAACAGCATTATCAGCTTAGTGGATATCCATGAGACAGCCTAGAAACTAATGACCATTAAATTACTTCCACAGGAAAAGCCAACCCATAGCAGCATAGCCTGAGCTTAAGTACATGCCCACCTGATTAAGCTACAGAACCGAGGCTGGTACGCTGACATGTGAGAGCTAAGGAGAGATGCCAGGATGTGTGATGGGAAAGGATGATGGGTCTGGGAACTCCGCAGCCTGAGTGGGAATACTGGTCAGGACTGTGAAGAGGTACAAATGCAGGCAGGAGAGGTGAAGAAGAGCAGAGGCCACATGGCAGAGGGTCTTAAAGCACTGCAAGTTTGGATTTGGTTTGCTGAAGAATCCTCAGGCTTATGAACCGGTACATTTACCTATTTGAGTGAAGCTTTAGGAAGAAACCCTTCGACAGTGTGGTAGTCTAGAGGCAAGGAGGGCAGCAATGGAACAAGGAGGAAATAGAGAGAAAGCGCTAGAACCAAGCAATGCAAATAAAGGACAATTAAGTCATACCTGACATGAAACCGGTTCAGGAAGCAAGACTGAAAAAGAAGAAAACAAAAAACATACAACAGCAACGCCAAAGCTATAAAATCACAGTATCTCAAAACTAAATATTATCGACGAGAGTAGAATATTTGAGGCAAATGAAGACAAAAAGAGAAAGTACATTTAATATTAGGTGTTGGAAGGAAATCACAGCAGGTTTCTCTGGGATCAAAGGGAAAGAAGTCAAACAGGAGCAACAAGGAATTTTACCTACATATTGGGGTGTAAGAGCCCCCAAGGCTGGGTATTTCAAAAAAGTACTTATCTGGGGATTATAGAACTCAAGAGGCCCACAGAATAAAATCCTAGCTATAAAATGGCAAGAATTCCTCAGCTAACAGAGTTTTTTCTATACTGAAGAAACACACATTTGCATTTACTTTGTAATTTAACACTCCACCTGCTTTCAAAGAGATCATCTACTCTACTTCTCTCCAGGAGGACTAAGGGTTAGCTCTTTTTCAGGAATCAGAATCCTGCTCCGGGAAAGGCAGCAATCTACCCAAGCACACAGAGAAGCCAGTGATGGCACAAAAACCAGAACCCAACTTCCCAGCTCCCACTCTTTCACAGGCAGAAATCCTGTTCCTTAATCTTGGCAGAGAAGCACAGCTCACTATGCTAAAGCCAAAAATGTGCATAAACATAACTTCTGTAAGATGCCTTCCCCCAGCAATTTCCAATATCACTTCAAATGTATCTTTATTTTTGATGCATGCTACAAATGGATTCCAACACTTCCATTTTCAATGTTTTCTCCTCCTTGGTTTTGATATTTCCAGCGCTGAATGAGCTATAATCACATAGCCACATGCACCAGAGACCTTTCAAAACAGCACTTTCGGCACTGAGCTAATAATCGTTAGGTACCAGCATCATCATCATCACTTCTACCAATTACCAATTGCTCAACGTCCTAAACTGAAATTTTCCTGTACTTAATTCTCTTATACTTCAGTAACAGTGGTACTATAGTAAGTACTATTAATAGGCTACCTATGCTAAGCAAGCACTTTACAAGTATTACCTCACTTAATCTACATAACAGCTTTTTAAGGTCGGTACTTCTGGTACTGTCATTTAACACAAAAGAAAACCAAAGCCCAGGAAGGTCAAGAAACTTGCCCCAGATCACACAGCTGGTAAGCAGCACAGCTTAGCTTCATACCCACCAAGTCTAAATCCAGAGCCTTCCCTCAGCAACCTCCCTATTCTTATGAGGGCACCAGATTCGTTCTTTTCAATATCTATGATGAAATTAATCCATCAGGAAAGCTAGAGGGTTATACAAGCTACAAAGAAGCAAAAGAGAAGTTTTAAAGTTATGTGTAATTTAGATATTCCCTAGGAAGAAAATTTGTAAATCAGCTGGATGTAATCAAAGGATCCATCTAACTCACACTTTCCTTAAGACTGAAGACGACAAACTAAACCAATTTATTCAGCTATAAGAAGGGAAAGTCTGCAGTCACATAGAGAGAAGGACTGAGTAAATTGACATAACTTTAAATTCAGGAATAAATGAGCACTCAGGAAATCACAAAGTAATAAAAGTAAAAAGAGCACATGTACACTGAAAGGACAATGGCTTTAAAGAGAATTAAAAAGTAGGATAATATTCTAGCACATGTGGAAAAATTATGAGACTTCCTCCTTTCTAGGGTCCAATTTGATGAAACAAACTTATTTTGCAGAATATAAATTGCAGGACTCTCACAAAGAAACCCAAATCCAGACACACTGTGTCCTCTCAGTTTTCTCCAAACCCTACTTAGGAGTCTTACAAAGAGTCTTATTCTTTTACTACGTAATACTAACAAAAACCACTTCTCCAAACCCAGAAAGGCTTCACTAACACAGAGTGATGATTGGGTAGGTCGGAGGAGGTCAGCTCGACAGGGAAGAACATCTAATTACAGAATATTTTAAAATACATACACTACTTCCAAACATGCATCAAAATATCACATGTCAGTTAGGTCTCACTGCACCATACACCCCCCCCCCCCAACACATAGTGGCTTAAAACAAAGATCCATTTTCTTCGTGATTCTGCAGGATGGCAATGTGGGCCATTCTCCTGCTCTTCTGGCATCACTCACATAACTAAGTCACTGCACAGCTCAACAGGGACTGGAAGGGCCAACGTGATCTCCCCACGCCTCGCAACTGGTGCTAGCTGTTGGCCAGGCACAGTGCTTCTCCTCCACGTGGATCAGGGTACTCCAGTAGGCCTGCCCCTTCTCAGCATGGTAGCTTTGGGAGTTCAAAAGAACAAAGGCAGGAGGGTCAAGGTCTCCTAAGGACCAGGCTCCAGAATTCACAGAACACCGTGTTGGTGAAGCAGGAAGAGAAGAGGGATTCCATGTCATTAGAAGAGCACAGCATTGGCATCTTCAAGAGGGGCAGGGACACAGCCTACCATGCCAGTATGTGAGAGGTACATAAATTCTGCAGTTAGTGGGAAAACTGCAGTTCACAAGGGAGCTTTAGTACGTAAAATGTCACAATGGTTGATTATTTGTATATAAAATGAAAAAAAATAAAAATAAAAATAAAATAATTATGTTCCCCAGATCAGAATTTCAAGATCAGTAAGGACCCTACTGCGGGAAGCCTGCTTCTCCCTCTCTCACTCCCCCTGCTTGTGCTCCCTCTCTGGCTGTGTTTCTCTCCATCAAATAAATAAAATCTTAAAACGCGCTAACTAAATAATAATAATTAAAATTAAATGCCTCAGAAGTCCCCAGCCTGGTTTCTTTCATCTTATTCAGTTGTGCCTGTTTTTGAATTTCATTTAAATGGAATCACAAGGCCCATACTCTGCTGTGAATACCTTCTTTTTGTTTAGATGTATGCGAGGCTCATCCACGTTGTACGTGAGACAATAATCTGTTTGTTCTAATTACTAGAGAGTAGTCCACTATAGAAACGCTGTAGTTATCCATTCTACTACTGAGGAACATACAGGTTGTTCCCAACTTGAGGCCATTTTGAATAACAGTGTTCTTTTTTTGTTTTGGGGGTTTTTTTTTTTAAGATTTTATTTATTTGGGCGCCTGGGTGGCTGAGTTGGTTAAGCGACTGCTTCGGCTCAGGTCATGATCCTGGAGACCTGGGATCGAGTCCCACATCAGGCTCCCTGTGTGGTGGGAAGCCTGCTTCTCCCTCTCTCACTCCCCCTGCTTGTGTTCCCTCTCTGGCTGTGTTTCTCTGTCAAATAAATAAAATTTAAAAAAAAAAAGAATTTAGATATCCTCTTTCAGGGAGTGACTTGCCCATTTTTCTACAGGGCTGTCCATTTTTTTTCCTTAATGATTTGCAAAGTTGTTTCTACATTGTGGGTAGGAGTTCTCTATTGGATATATGTATCACAAATATCTTCACCACTCGGTAGCTTGCTTCCCACTCTCCTTATGGAAACTTTAAATGAACAGAAGTTCTTACCAATCTTGTTCCTTTATAATTGGTTGCTTTCTGCGTATTCAGTAAACTTTTGACGGTCCCTAGGTAATAAAGATATTTTACTTTGAGTTCTTCCAGAAGCTTTATTATTTCAGCTTTCACATTTAGGTGTGTGATATAGCTTAATATCTGTATATAGAATGAGGTAGATGTTCAAAGATTCATTTTGTCCAATGGAGATCCAGATGGCCCAGCACCATACTGGAAAGGCCATAGTTTCTCCAGTGCACGGCAGCGTCACTTTTGTCACAAACCACACATACGTGTGAATCTGATTATGGATTCGCTACTCGGTTCCATGGTCTAGCATTGTGCCAATACCATATTAGTATATTATGTATTGATCTGGTCAGGCAAATTTGCTTTTTCTTAGATTATCTAGAATTTCCAAATAAGTTTGAGAATTGGCTTATCAACTTCTATTTTTGAGAAGACATCTGCTGGGATCATGACTGGAATTGTACTAAATTTATAGACTTATTTGCAGGGCAATGATTTATCCTCTCAATGTTTTATCTTGCAAAAGTTTTTATCATGAATTGGTGTTAAATTTTGCCAAATAATTTTTCTCTTGTATGTGTATGGGGGTTAAATTACATTTGATTTTCTGATGTTAGCCAAAGTTTCCCTTCCTAAAAGAAGTTCAAACTGGTCACAGGTTCGTCTCCTTTTTATAGATTGTTAGACTTGATTACCAATACATTGTTAAGACGTCTGCATCCTGGGGCGCCTGGGTGGCTCAGTCAGTTAAGCAACTGCCTTTGGCTCAGGTCATGATCCCGGAGACTCGGGATCAAGCCCCACATCGGGCTCCCTGCTTGGCTGGAAGCCTGCTTCTCCCACTCTCGCTCCCCCTGCTTGTGTTCCCTCTCTGGCTGTGTTTCTCTCTGTCAAATACATAAAATCTTAAAAAAAAAAAAAAAAAAAAAAGACTTCTGCATCTTTTGTGTTGAGACTATGACTCAGAATTTTCTTGTAATATCCTCATCAAGCTTTAGTAACAAGTTTACGCTGGCCTCATAAAAGCAGCCAGGGCATGTTTCCTTTTTCATTTTCTTTTTTAATATTTGGACTATTTCCCTTATGAAATCATGTGGGCTTAAGAATTTTGCTGTGGAAAGGATTTAACAAATTTAATTTCTTTAATACATACAGGACTATAATGCTTTTCTAGTTCTAATGTCTTAGTTAAGGGGTTTAAGTGTCCATTTCATGTGAATTTTCCAACATATTACCAAAATTTTTACCGACAACATCTTAAAATCTTTTGTGTCTATGGGGTGTACAGTGATAACACCTTTTTACTTCTCCGGCACTGGTAGTATCATACTCCATTAAGGCTCATGCACACTCTCAAAAAAAAAAAAAAAAAAGTTCTCCTGCACAATGTGACATATAGCCACTAACACAAGAATATTCTCCAGCAGAATTATCCACAGAAGGAGCAGAGAAAGTATATAAACAATCCAGCAATTCCCTCTCAATAGCTTTAATCACCAGAAATAACTGAACCTGAGTAAAAGACACTAACTGAAAGAGAAGGAAATGGGTATTTGTAATGCTCTAAGGTGGCCAGCAAGCACTCAGAAAACCAGAAGAAAAACAACCACTAGGTAGGGTTTGTAACCGAGAACACCCACCCCACCATCTCCAAGGCATCCATAAGTAGAATTCAGGGGGCCATAAACCTATAAACACACACAGCTTTATTTTCATGAACCTCAAAAACAAATGCTTGATTTATTATAAATATGGACAACAAACCACACTAAAAGAAGTAGTTCTGGCAACTTTGTCATCAACAGAAATCAGATACTTTCACTACACAGTGCAGCTATTGAAAATATTGGGGAGTATCATTTATGTGGGCATCACTACTTTAAAACTAGGAGTTATTTGATACAGCACTGAATTGTGTTACTCAATGCATCAATAAACACAAAATACTCTTATCACAAATTTGGGGGTTGTCACACTATTCTGGTAATTGTTTCAATGTAATTTGTAACTATTAATTTTTTTAATGCCTTCTAAAAACTGGCTTCCCCAGACTCCAAAGAGGTCCATGTGTGCACACACATGCACACACAAAATTAAAAACCTTACAAAGAATCAAATATTTCACTGAAGGAAGGGAAGGAACTCCAAAGCCACAATTAAGGCTCACCTCCCCTTACCAGGCCCTGAGCTTCAAGCAGGAAACACACAGATTCAGTAAGGCCTAAACTGACTAGTTCTTGATGTTAACTACACAGCTCCTACCAACATCTAGTTTCCCACAAAAATGACTGCTCCCTCCAAAGACTCAGCCTTGACCCTAACTTAGTCTATCTAACCTGCTTCCCGATGAGGGAGCAAAATAAATAATAGATACAGCACAGGCTTTGATCCAGAAAAGGGAGTATAAAACTCAGCCCTGAAATTTACTAATCTGTGCCTTAGGCATCTCCTCTATTCCTTCTGCTATGAAAAGGGATAACACCACCTACATTCCCCAGTGATTGTAAGGCTCAGATATAATGGGTTCAACACACCTGAGAAACCCATCATCCTTGTTAATATTAGCTGAATCTTTCGGGTCAGACCTGACTGTCCTTATTCTATACTCATCACAATTAGGGACTGCCACAGCAGAGAATTACAGGAAAGATGGAGCATGAAGAATGGAAAGGGGGGGGAACTGCACTTGTTCTTCAAATTCCAGTATAAAAACCACCACCTCCTCAGTGAAGCCTTCCCTCTCGTCTCCTGTTCCCACAGCACTTAACTAAGCCCTTGATAGCACCTAAGTGCCTAGCTGAGATCAATGAAAGAATGAGGAATACAACACAGAAAGAGCCAGAAACGAGTTCCATAAAGCACCAAGAATACCTATCCCCTAGCAGGCACACGCCCCCTGCTCTGATACAAAAGCCATGAACCAAGGAAGCAACACATTTCTTAACAGCAAGGCCACCCCAGAACCTGGACTGAGGTGTGGGGTGGGGGGGATGCTTTTCCACCTAAAGACCGGTGCCACCTGCAGGCTAGACTTCGAAGAGGGCAACTACTGAATCTGAAGAGTAGAAAGCAAAATAAATTCCTAATTTCGGGGGTCACTAGAACTGCAGCAGTAGGACCGGCGCACTTCTAACACCGCCTGGGGACCAGCGGAAACGCGACCAACCCGCGGAGAGGCCGCTGGCGGGGGCGTGCGCGGACTTGGCCCGGCCTGCAGGAGCCCGGCCACTGCGCGGGGACCCCGGCCTGGCCCGGGGAGCAGGGCCCCCGCCGCCTTTGTCTCCACGGCGGGACAGGGCGCCTTGTCTGCCCCGCCCCCGGGCGAGCACGCAGGAAGCGGGGTAGGAAATGGAAAGCGCCTGGAGCATTTCTGGTTCTCAAGCAAGCCCACCATGAAAATCAGCACTTCACCTCCCCGGGACCCGCTACGGGCCCCGGCTACCAACCTCCGGGCTGTCCCGGGCAGCGACCGCGGCGTTCCCGCGCGCCACGACTCCCCAACAACCCTCTCGGCACTTCCGAGTCCCGGCGGCAGCGGCGGCCGGCTTCCCGGGAAGCCGCCCTCTTCCCTGGGAGCGGCGGTTGCAGGTCCAGCCCCGCGCGCGTGCTCGGAGCGCGCCCCCGCCGCCAAGCCCGCGCGCCCCGGCTCCAGGCGGCCGGGTTCGGACGGTGCGCGGCGCTCCCGGAGCCGGACGACCGGCCTCCTGGCGCCGGGTGTGTGGGGTTGTGGCGGACAGACTGACGGGCACCTTCCCCCCACCCGCCTTCCTCGCTAGCCCGCGCGGGAGCTCCGGGTTTCTCCGCCAGCGGCGCGCGGGCCTCTCCCCCATCCGCTTGCTAGTTGCGGGCCCCCGGCGGTCCCGCACGTTCCCAGCGGAAGTCACCTGAAACTCCAAGCGGGCTCTACATCCAGCCCATGGTCGCCACCGACGGTCTGGCGAGAGGAGGCAGCTTCGTGGGGTGGAAGGAAGGCGGGCTTTGCGGACGGGCTGCCTGACCGGCTTGCCGTGTGAACTTAGCCCCTGGAAGCCTCCCTGCCTTCCTCTGTCAAGCGGAAATAAGCTTAGCTCCTTTTCTCGAGAATTAAGAGTGAAGACCGAATGGGGCGAACGTTATCACCTGTAAAGCAATTTACAGAGATGATCACTGCAAAATGTATACCAGTGAGTTAGAATGGGTTGTAAAAAGTGCAAGTGACTCCGGCTGAGCGCTGTTAATTAGAGGACGCCGAGCCTGCCAGAGCATCACCTGGGCTCTTGTTAAAACCAGAGGCATCTGGATCCCTTTTCAAACCAAAGGAATCAGACTCCTTAGGGGACGAGTGTCTCAGGTGGTTCTGTATTCAGGTAAATGTGGATAACTTTGCCTTGGGCAGCAGGAAAACACAGGCTCTAAATTTAGTCTAGCCGTCACTGAAACAGTCCAGGAGATTATCACTCTGATTGCAAATTTCTCTGAGAAAGCAGAGCATAAGCTCTCTGAGAACAGGAACTATCTTCTTTCGCTCTTACCATCCCCACTCCCACCGCCTAGTACAGTGTGGATGATGTTTGGTAAGCAGTTGTTAATAAACTAACTAGCTCCCAGTAGCAGTGCTAGATGTATCAAATAAAAATACAGTTTGCCCAATAAAAATTGAATTTCAGATGAATAGCCAATACTTTTGTAGTATCAGTATGGCCCATGCAATATTTGGGATATACTCTAAAAAAGTATTAGTTGTTTATCTGAAATTAAAATTAATTTACATCCAGTATTTTATCTGGGAACTCTCAGCCTGGCACAGGGAGTGATAGAAGAACAACTCAGCTCAGATAGTGGCAGACTCGGGGGCAGGAATGAGATAACAGTTCCTACCTTATTTCTAAATGACACTAGTGGACAATAATGTAGGTTCACGTTCATTTACACTTAACCCCTTTCTACACAAACAGTATAGTCACCTGAAAACACAAAAATAAAGGCAGATAAAAATCATAGGTGCATTAGAAACATCAATTAAATAAAAATAGTCAAAATGTAAAGAGAAGCAACGGACTAGGAAAATTACTTGCAGACACTATAAGGCAAAGTGTTATTTATTATTATATATGGATTAAATAACAAAACATTAGAAGCCAGCTGCAGATGGGTAAGACACATGAATAAAGAATCCTGATCTCAAGACCCTGAGACCACAGTCTAAGCCAAAACCAAGAGTCGAATGCTTAACCCACTGAACCACCCAAACACCCTCCAATCTTAACTATTTGTAAGGGTACAGTTCAGTAGTGTTAAATTCATTCCCAGGGTCATGCAGCTCTAGACTCTTCATCTTGCAATGCTGAAACTTTGTACCCACTAAACAATAACTCTCTACTAACCTCACCCCTGGAAACCACTGTTCTACTTTCTGTCTCTATGAATTTGACTTCTCTAGGTACCTTATATACATGGAATCATATAGCATTTGTCCTTCTGCAAATGCCTTATTTCACTTTGCACAATGACCTGAAGGCTTAGCCTTGTTATAACCTGTGTCGGAATTTCCTTCCTTTTTAGGTTGAATAATATTCATACACACACACACACACACACACACACACACACACACACACACACATATATATAATGTTTTTATCCATTCATCCATTCATATGTCAGGGACACTTGGGTTCTTTCTGCGTTATGGCTGTTGTAAATAATGCTTCTGTGAACATGTGTATACAAATATCTTTTTGGAGACTATGCTTCCAATTCTTTTGACTATATACCCAGAAGCAGAATTGTTGGATCATATAACAATCCTATTTTTAATTTTTTAATGAATCATCATACTGTTTTCTATAGCAGGGGCACCATTTTACATTCCCACGAATAGTGCACAAGGGTTCCAATTTCTCCACATTCTCACAATGCTGTTATTTTGGGTTTCATGTATTTTTTGATAGCAGTCCTCCTAATAAGTGTGAAATAATATCTCATTGTGGTTTTGATTTGCATTTCTCTAACGTCATGTCATCAACACGACCTTATTTACCTTATCTTGCATTTCTCTTAGTCATGCTGGTGATCTTTTCTGTGCATATTGATCATTTACCTATCTTCTTTGGAAAAATATCTATCCAAGTCTTTGTTCATTTTTAAATCAAATTGTCTGTCTTTTTGTAGGTAGACTATAGTTCTTCATATATTTGGGATATTAACCCCTTATCAGATATATGACTTACAAATATTTTCTCCTTTTCCATGGCTTGCCCCTTCACTCTGTTGATTGTATCCTTTGAAGCAAAGAAGTTTTTCATTTTGATGAAGTCCAATTTACCTGTTTCTTTCCTTTGTTTGTCTATGGGTTTGGTGTCGTGTCCAAGAAGTCATTGCCAAATCTAGTGTCATAGTTTTCTCTTATGTTTGCTCCTAAGAGTTTTATAGTTGTTGTCCTTAAGTTTAGTTGTAAGATCGATTTTGAATTAATTTTTGCATATGACCTAGGTAAGGGCCCAAATTTATTCCTTTACATGTAAATACCCAATTTTCTCAACACAAATTTTGAAAAGCCTACACATCTTTTAAAGACTAGGATTTAGAGTGGGGGTGTTGCTGGGTCTAAACACCAGGAGAAAAGTTGGAGTTTTTTAGACGAAGGGCCTTCAATGCTTTACACATAGGCAGAAATGTCTGGCTTTCATAGAGAGATAATGGAAGGCTATGACAAATATTAACTGACTAATAAAGATAAAATTTACCTTCTAACAAACTCTCATTTGATTTTCTGGTATATGATGTAAAGTTGACCGTTACCATTACAGGACAATTAACAGAGTTTATATATTTTATATTTTACAGTAACATCAATCAGACTTCATTGTAAAACAATTTTTTCTGAAAAGTCATCATCAAGGAAGATACATTTCAGGTTTGCATCAAATGTACATTTCATGAAATTAACGTGAATTCTCCTTTCATGGAACTTCTCCTTACTGCTAGAAAAGGATGATACAGTGAAAATTAGAGGGATGCCTATGTTCAACCTCCAGATATCTAGAACTATAAATAGTGACAATGTTGAGAAAATAGTAAGCTTCAGCTTCATTGGAGGAGCAAACTAAAAAGAAAAAGAGGATGCAAGACTTTATAAGGAAGAATATTTAAAATGTTTTTTCAGGGGTGACACCTGTGTGGTGTCAGTTAGGGGTTTGACTCAATCTCAGCTCAGGTCTTCATCTCAGGGTTGTAAGTTCAAACCCCACTTTGGGCTCCACACCAGATATACAGCTACTTAAAAAAATAAAATAAAAAATAAAGTTTTTCATTGTGTAAAATCCAACAAAAGTGACAAACCCCAATATATTATTTTGTAATGATACCTTCAAAATCAGTAAGACACTGAGAAACACGGCACACTGGACTTGTCAATAAGCCCCTCAAACATTTTTGGACATAACATTACTGGCACGATTTCTCAGTAGTTCTACAGGCTACTAATGAGATTTAGTTGCATGTTGTTCAGCAAAAGAGAGAATGGCTTATACAGATGTTGAAAAATTAGTCATCTAATATGACTAGATTTGATACCCATGATTTTTTTTTAATTTTACTTATTTATTTGACAGAGAGAGAGAGACCACAAGTAGGCAGAGAGGCAGGCAGAGAGAGAGGAGGAAGCAGGCTCCCCGATGAGCAGAGAGCCCGATGCGGACCTCGATCCCAGGACCCTGAGATCATGACCTGAGCTGAAGGCAGAGGCTTTCACCCACTGAGCCACCCAGGCACCCGATAAACCATGATTTTCAATGCTAAACTGGCAAGTAAAATTTACAACTCTTTGGTATAATACTACTTCTAGTTAAATCTGTGTTACTGCAGAAACTTCTAAAGCCATGTTTCCCTGTGTGGTTAAAATCCAGTATAGAACCTGTGACCCATCCCAGAAAGAATATGGATGGATTCTGTGAGTTATTTAACTTTTCTAGTTTTTGCAAGATGACAAGGTGTGTGTGTGTGTGTGTGTGTGTGTGTGTGTGTGTGTGTTTAAATTTAACCTCACGCACACTGGATCTGCTATATTTACAAAACTGGAAAAATGCCTCATAGATATCAAGGAATTATGAATGACAGAGCCAGCAGATATGGTTAGAAAGCATAACAAAGCTATTAAAATACTGTTAGAAGCTACTAAAAACACTTGTACTTAGAAATCAGCATCAATAGGAATTCAACTTGGCATCTCTAGAAATAATTCTGCTGAATTTCATGGAAGTGTTAGGGGGAAAAATGTGGTGAAATTTGTTAAATTCATTAAAGAAAACTCATTGAACAAAATATTGATGTGTTTTGTTCAGTTTGGTGCAAACCAGACAGTCATGCTGAAGCATACTGAATTTCACTGATTGTCCTAAGGGGACCTAAGGGGAAATATTAAGCAGAGTGAATAAACTCAGAAATGACAATAATATTTTTCTCATTGAAAAGCAATCTCTTCTGGCAAAAATCTCATTCTCGAAGATGATGTTTGGGATTTTAAATTGGTATATATGACTGATGATACTGATATTTTAATGAACTTATATTTATAACTACAGGGAGAAAACAATGTAATTCAGCAAGTCAGACATCCAGGATTCCAAAAGACATTTTGTTATGGCAAGAAAGACTTAAAAGCAATCAGCCTAGCTCCTGTTTGTTCCCAATACTGTTATAATGCACTGAAGAAGACATTACCAGTAAGGACAGGGACTGAGATAAAGTTAGAGATATTGTTATATTTGGCTCATCAGTTGTAAATTTGCAATCATTATTTTCCAGAAGAGAAATTATAAAATTAAGAAAAATCTTTCCAATGAAAGAACTATTTTCTTTTTGAAACTCTGAATCAATAATTGACCCAAATTTGGTGCCCTAAGGAATTATTGCTGCTGAGTTCTTCATTTGCACTAAAGGATGATCACAAGACAATAAATGCGTCATTACTTTAGAGTAAGATGAAAGAACAATTTCCTTTGCTAGGTAAAAAGAATGCATTGCTATTATTACCACAAAAAAATAAACTATTTGTATGATCAAGAAATCTCAACCTTTAAAACTGACTAAAACAACAGAAATAGGCTCATAAGTTTATGCACAAAGTATTTGTCCTTGTGTTTTCTGGACTGCATTGCATTAAATAAAATCTTGTCTACCTCTTGATTTGCATTACTTATTTGGGAATTTTTTCTGTGTTGCATTCAAGTATTGATAACAATATTTTATGTTTCTAGATTTTTATATGTAATAAGAGCAAGTGTTCTATAATACTTATGATTCTTTTGCATAGGGCAGGGCAGGGGGAGAAGGCATGTACTTCATTGCTGTGCAAAAAGTATTTCTTACTGGGAGGTGTGATTTAAAAGAAGGTTGAAAAGTGCCCCTCTAAAATATAAACTCCAGAAGGGTAAGAATTTTTGTTTTGGGCACGGGGTTTCACGGGCGGAAGAGCAGAGGGAGAGGGAGAATCTTAAGGAGGTTCCATGCCCAGCAAGGAGCCCAATGAAGGGCTCAATCTCACAACACTGAAATCATGACCTGAGCTGAAATCAAGAGTTGGATGCCTGACCAACTGAGCCACCCAGGCACCAGAAGGGCAAAAGTTTGATCTGTCATGTTCACCACTAGTAGTATGTGGAATAGTGCCTACAGGGGTGCCTGGGCGGCTCAGTTAGTTAAATATGCGACTCACAGTTTCCGCTCAGGTCATGACTTCATGGTCCTGAGATTGAGTCCTATGCTGAATTCCTCACTCAGTGGGGATCTGCTTCCTTCACCCGCCCCTCTCTCTCCCTCTACCCCACTCCCCGTTCTCTCTCTCTTTAAAATAAGTAAATACAAGAATAGTGCCTATGATATTCAATAAATACATTTGCTAAATACACAAACTAACCAAATAGGGAAAAATAATAGTTTGTAATTGTCTTTTGTTTGCATTACCCAGGCATCCTTCTTCCTTTTACAGATGTATATTTAGAAAAATAAAGAAAAATTACTACAGTCATTTCTGTTAAGGGCCTGCAGGCTGCTAAGAACTAGGAAGGACTCCCAATCCTTTCTAGTTTGGGAAAAGGTTGTGGATGACCTTGAGTTTTAGGGCTTAGGGAGCCCTGGATGGGGAGCAACTAAGCAGCAGAAGGGATCACATGCAGGTCGAACTCAGCTTACAAAAAGACCATTACTTTTCAAACGGAGTAGAAAGCAGCCATGCTTTTGCAAAGGTGGTTGAGCCCTTTTGGAACCGAAATATACAGTCGAGTCCTCCTCCCTCATTTTATAGAGGTAAACACAAAGAAAGAAATGAACATGAGTAACAGTTTTCAAGTGTGCAGGGAGGGAACAGAGTCAAATTTAGATCTGTTTTTGTTTCCTTTTTAAAAAATTAGGATAATAATGGTACCAGATCATAGATAAGCTACATGATTAGCTGAAATAGTAAATGTGAAATACTAAGCATAGTACCTGACCCATAATATGCACTGAATCATTATAGCTACTACTATTATTACCAGCAGAACATAGAATGTTTGGGAATATTCAGTGAGGTTTATTTCCTTGTGCTTCTTTATACTCATTATTTCCTCTACTACTCTGTCATATTCTATACACATTGTTCTCAGACTGAGAGTAGATAAAGCTGAGAATAAAAAGTCTGTTGAATGTCTGAATGGATTTATTTTAAACTCATAGTAGAGACAACATCTTGAAAGACAGGACTTTCTTTTATTCTGAAAGCTGTGCATTTTGAAAAAGAACAAAAATGTGTGTGGAACTGTTTCCTGATTTTTGGTTTGGGGCCCAACGCCCACCCCGTGAGCCAAATCCCCAGAGAAGTGAACAATAGAAACCCACTATGAGGCCAGTGTTTTTCAAATTGCAGGCTGAGGCTTACTCTTGAATCATAAAATTGATTTACTGACTGGGTTAAAACCAGCATTAAAAGAGGTGAAAAGAAAAAAAAAAAAAGAGATGAAATGGAATGGAATAGAAAATACCAAAGTACACTGCAAGGAGACGTGCTAAGTATTGTTTCATGAAGCTGTTGTTTCATTTGTGTTGTGTGCAAGTCCTTTGCCACAATGTGAACTCTGTTTCCTATTGTAGTCACAGTCATTGAAATTTGCACATCACCAGGGATGTCAGAGCATAGGGCACCTGTGTCTCTCCTCTCAGAATGTCCAAGGGAGAACAAATGCTCCCAGAGAATTGTCACATCCAGAATGGTGTTGGAAAAGCAGAGCAGCCAGGGTCTAGGGTGGCTCCCCAGAGCCGTAGGCACCTCGGCAAAATGGGAAAAGGCCAGAAAGCTACTGTGGCCACCAAGATGGATGGATAAGAGGCCCTGAGCCTTGGTGGTTTGGCAGAAAGTATTAGCCCAAAGTGAACTGAAAGAACTGGAGTCTGGACCATGAGAATAAAGGCAAGGCGAGGTAATGGTGGACACTTGGCACATCAGGACAATGGGACATGGAGGAAGAGTCGCCCCTCAGCAAAAACTGGTGCGGACAGAGCATTACGATGGGCCAGACACTGCTTTTCACCCCAAACCAGAGTGAGGCATAAGCTCTACCCTCCAGACAAATGTCCTCTGCAGCTGCAAAGATGGAAAGAAATAAGGGGATAAGGAGAAGGAAATTCCTGGGGCGCCTCGGTGGCTCAGTGGGTTAAAGCCTCTGCCTTTGGCTCAGGTCATGATCCCAGGGTCCTGGGATCCAGGCCCGCATCGGGCTCTCTGCTCATCGGGGAGCCTGCTTCCTCCTCTCTGCCTGCCTCTCTTCCTACTTGTGATCTCTCTCTGTAACAAATAAATAAATAAAATCTTAAAAAAAAAAGGGGGGGGCGCCTGGGTGGCTCAGTTGGTTAAGCAACTGCCTTCGGCTCAGGTCATGATCCTGGAGTCCCGGGATCGAGTCCCATATCGGGCTCCCTGCTCAGCCGGAAGCCTGCTTCTCCCACTCTCACTCCCCCTGCTTGTGTTCCCTCTCTGGCTGTGTTTCTCTCTGTCAAATAAATAAAGTCTTTAAAAAAAAAAAAAAAAAAAAAGGAAGGAAATTCTGAATAGCTACGCAAAAGAGACCACATTCTAAAACACAATTGGAAAACAGTATGGAGGCTCCTCAGAAAGTTAAAAATAAAACTACCCTTCTACCCAGCAATTGCACTACTAGGTATTTACCCAAAGAATACAGAAATACTGATTCAAAGGGATACATGGGCCTCGATGTTTATAGCAGCATTATCTACCATAGCCACATTATGGAAATAGCCCAAATGTCCATCGACTGATGAATGAATAAAGATGTGGTATATATATGCAATGGAATATTACTTAACCATAAAAAGAATGACATCTTGCCATTTGTAATAACTTGGATGGAACTAAATTTCACTCATATGTGGAACTTAAGAAATAAAACAACAAATCATAGGGAAAAAAAGAGAGAGGCAAACCAAGAAACAGAATCTATTTATTTATTTTAAAGATTTATTTATTCATTTGACAGAGAGAGAGAAAATAAGTAGGGGGAGGGGCAGAGGGAGAAGCAGGCTCTCTGCTGAGTAAGGAGCAAGATGCAGGGCTCCATCCCAGCACCCTAGGATAATGACCTGAGCTGAAGGCACTTAACTGACTGAGCCACCCAGGTACCCTAAGAAATGGACTCAAAGGGATGCCTGGGTGACTCAGTTGTTAGGTGTCTGCCTTTGGCCCAGGTCATGATCCCAGGGTCCTGGGATCGAGCCCCAAATCTGCTTCCTGCTCAGTGGGAGGCCTGCTTCTCCCTCTGCCCTTCCCCTGCTTTTATGTTCCTCTCTTGCTGTGTCTCTTTCTGTCAAATAAATAAACATCTTTAAAAACAAAAGAAAAGAAAAGAAATGGACAAGCTATAGAGAACAAACTCATAGCTATCAGAGGGGAGATGGATGGAGGGCTGGGTGAAACAGGTGTTGGGGATTAAGGACGGCACTTGTGATGAGCACCGGGTGTTATAGTTAAGTGTTGAGTCACTAAATTGTACAGCTGAAAGTAATATTACACTGTGTTAACTGGAATTTAAATAAAAACTTAAAAAAAAACATTAAAAAAACCACATACTTGTATTATGTGTTGTTAGTCTCACCAAAACATAAAGGATAGGGGCGCCTGGGTGGCTCAGTTGGTTGGGCGACTGCTTTCGGCTCGGGTCATGGTCCTGGAGACCCCGGATCGAGCCCCACCTCGGGCTCTCTGCTCAGCGAGAAGCCTGCTTCTCCCTCTCTCACTCCCCCTGCTTGTGTCCCCTCTCTGGCTGTGTTTCTCTCTGTCAAATAAATAAAATCTTAAAAAAAAAAAAAAAAAAAAACCATAAAGGACTAAGCAATATACAATTATGTAGAAAACAGACATGCCCAGAGAACCAGAAAACAAAGCTTATTTTTGAATTATAATCCCCTAGGTTAGTGTTGTATATGGATCAAAAAAATAAAACAAGTGGGTGAGTTTGGGACACCTGGGTGGCTGGGTGGCTCAGTCGGTTAAGCATCTGCCTTCCGCTCAGGTCATGATCCCGGAGTCCTGGGACAGTCCCTTAGCTGGCAATGGGACTGGGTGTGGACGAGATGGGACAGCAGGCTTGAGGACAAGTTCTGTTTAAGGGGAGAAATTTAAGGCTTTATAGGCAAATGTGTAGGCACTGTGAGAAAGTTTACACAGAGCTATTCCGGGCAAAGATAGGAACCAGGGCTAAAGATAATTTTCGGTGTGGTGAACATTGGATACATTACTTTTTCAGGTGAACACATAAAATTAGCAAAGGAAAGGCGATGTCACGTAGTGGTTCTATGCATTTCAGCGCCTGCAGGACGGTGGATAAAACTGGAAGGAGGCGTCAGTAATGGTGTGTGTCTGATCAGAGCTAATCTTTTACTTTTGTCTCCCAGTGCCATCTCCTCCCTGGGATCCAGAAGTCAGAGATCTCTTAAGATGGAGGAATCTACAGGGAGGATCCAGGGTGTCTCCGCCTCAGGGCCTTGCTGGACCCTGTGGTCCCCCCTCCTCACTGAAGCCCCACTGCCCAGGGGCTGCTGGGTTCCGGGGGCCCTCTTCTCTGGTCACCATTGTGCCTTCCTTTTCTGTGTCCTCCACCATCAGTTTCTCCAGCCAAGGGACAATTCTGCCGAGCACTCCAGTGGGAGAGTTCAAAACGGAGGCCAGGGGCCTCTGCTACACAAGTCTCTCGAAGACTGGCTTTCGTCGGGAGACAAGGGCTGTGTGTCTCGCCCTGGCACTCGTCCACCCTCGCCACCCCCACCCGCTGCTCCTAAGCGGCTCCGAGGAGGCGGCCATGACATCAGTTCCTTCGTCCTGTCCTCGGGGCCGCCGGGCCTCACGCCGGCAGCCTTCGGCCACCCGGCCCAGCGGAAGTGGGGCAGCGACAGGGCTGGGCCCGTCCTCGCACTCGCCCTCCTTTCTCGCCTGGCTCACCTTCCACGGCGGGTCGCAGGCGTCTTGAGGAAGTGGGCCATCTTCAGAGCTGGGGCTGCCGGCAGTTACCCTCAGCTCTTCCAGAAGCTACGAGGAGCTGCAGTGAGGAAGTGGTTCCACTAGGTGGCCTCACAAGACCTTGTTTGTTCAGTGTATGTGCCGAGCTGGTGGCGGGAGACCGGAGTGTCCCCAGCCAACCACTCCGGTGGGGCAGGTGTGTGGCCTGTGCGGTGTGTTTAAGGGGTGCTCTGCCAAGTGCGCAGAACAGAGAGGCAACAACAGAAGCTTAAGAAAAACCAATATCGAAGTACCTACATTTATAAAACATTGACGTCATGAGTTATTCATGCCTATTCATAGAAGGAACTCAGAGTTAATAAGAATTCCCTTAATACCTTTAATCATTCTTAGATCATTGGTTGTTTGGCAGAGAAAGTGCTAGCCTTCTAACATTTCTGCCTACTGAAAATGAACCAAGGGCAAGAATGTGTATGAGGCGGGCACTCCTCTAAGAATCTTATTTGTACATTCATTTTCATTCATGACCAGAAGTTTAATGAGTGCCTACTATGTGTCCCAGCCCAACTAGGGCTGAGGATACAGCTGTGAACAAGACTGACAAGACCTCGCACTCTCACATAACTTACATTTTTAAGAAATTCATCCACATAATAGAGACTGCATATAGTTTCTCTAGCTCTGTTATTCTATGATTCCACAGCTGTGCACTTCCTTTGCCTGGCCCTCATGTGTAGAAGTATGGGATAATAAGATACAGTTAATCCACCAAAATTAGACGCACACATGTTTCCTGGAGTAAGGTTGCAATGTAATTTCCAGTACTTGGTCATTATGCCATCAGGAGACAATGCCGTGAAATTTCCAAGCTTCTCCTCTTCAATTATCACCCACTTTTAAAAATAATTTGTAGGGCCAGGACAGACCAACTGAGATGCGGTCCCCTTTGGGGCAGAAAGAGCAATGGGATGCTGAAGAACAAAGACTGAAATACTTGACTGGAAAATAAAAAAAGCGGTCCAAAATCTGGAATACCAAGAAGATTGTGGAAAAACTCAAAATACAAAGGTGTGGCATTTTTAAGCACAGCCAAATTTATTTCTCTGGCCAAGTCAAACATGACACAATGGAAGCTAGCTTCCAGACTCCCCACATGAGAAAGTACAAATTCTTGTCAGTGTGGAAATCACCGATGGATCTGGGAGTTGTCTGGCTTGATCTGCTGGAAGATGGCCTAGGCTTGGAGTATGTGCATGTGTGTGTGCGTGTGTGTGTGTATGTGTGTGTGCACGAGCACAGACGGGAGCTAATTAGAAGAAAGGCTCTTTACGTGGAATCAGAGAACAACAAAGCTGGAAAAGCTCATTTAATCCATCTTCTCATTTTAGAGTTGTAGAAATTGGGCCTACAAAAGGGAGAATCGAGCCCAAGATGACAGAAGGAAAACGAGAAACCACTATTTTGTCTCCTAGTTCTCAACTTATCTATAGTCTCTGTTCCCCAAAGTGTTATAGATGTGTGAGTTGCCTTTCTTATATGGTTTTACTTGATTTTCCTTTACATGTTATGTTGGTTAAATGGTGGTAGGTGGTCTCCTACCTCCCCAAAAGATATGTCTTCCTGGAACCTGTGAACATGACCTTATTTAGAAAAAGGTCTTTGCAGATGTAATTAAGTTAAGTATCTTGAGATTATCTTTAATCAGGGTGTTCCCTGAATCTAATGACAAGTGTCTTTATAAACATTTTAGGGGAGAAGACACACAGAGAAGGAAGTGTTATGAAGACAAAAGCAGAGATTGGAGCGATGCGTCTACAAGCCAAGGCATGCCAAGAAGCTAGGAGAAAGGCATGGAAAGGATTTTCCCCTAGAGCTTCCAGGAGGAATCAACTTTGCTAACCTTGATTTTGGACTTCTGGCCTCCAGATTTATGAGAGAATAAAGTTCTATTGTTTTAAGCCACCAAGTTCAGGGTAATTTATTACAACAGCTGTAGCAAACTAACCTACGTGTATCTCTCAGTTCCCTTCATTGCCTTTTCTCATCTCTTCCTCACCTTGGAGATGAGTTCCTTCAGCGCATTAACACTAATGTGAGGCCACTGGGAAAAGAGGCTATTGGCAGAAGAAAGATTGCTTAGGGATGGTGCTCTTGGAAGAATCAGAAAATGTTGGACAGTAAGGAGCCACTAACTGAAACCAGCCCTAGAAACCCCAACCCCCAAAGTGATGGTATTAAGCATTAGGAGCATTGGGAGGATTTTTAGGTTTAGATGAGGTCACACATGTAGGGCTCACAATGAGGGTAGTGTCTTTCTGAGAAGAGAAAGAGAGCAGAGTCTTATGAGGACACAGCAAGAAGGCAGCCATCTATATGCATGCCAGAAGAGGAGCTCTCAACTCTCAACTATGCTAGCACTCTGGTTTGGGACTTACCAAACTCCAGAACTGTGAGAAATAAATTGTTATTTAAGCCACCCAGTCTGTGGTATTTTGTTAGAGCAACCTGAGCTGAGATGGATGAAGATAGACACAGAGGTGCCTCAGCCCTTGTGTACAGATACATATAAGGTCCAGAAGCATAAAAGTCAGTCTTAGCTGTTAGGCGCCTAGAGAAACGGCAGAGCAGGTCTTCCAGTCCAATGAGCAGAATGAGGAAGGGAAGGAACTTTGATCCTTTGAGGACATGGCTCAGCGCAACTATGAGCACAGAAATGCTAGAGAGAGTCCACAGGCTGTGGGTACCCTGAGGGCTTAGGGAGGACAGACAGGAGCTGCCCGACAGTCTGAGGCAAGCAGTCTCACATTCCACAGACACACAGACAGACACAAAGCCAGGTCCTTGGTGTCTCTCCCTGTCGCATCCCTGATTTTCTCACTTGGGATCAGTTGAATTTCTTTTCCAACTCTATGAAGTTTGCTCCCAAGGCTGATGTGGTCACTGAAAACCAAAAAGTCATACAACTGAAGAGAACGTTCAGGGTCATTCAAAATTTCCTCCCACCCTAGGAAACTGACACTGGAGTCTGCCTGTCCAGTGGGCTTGCTGCCTTCAGGGTTCCAAGTTTCTTTTGCTGCTTTCCTTAGAAAGTCCTTTTATCCCAAGGATCTGTCCCCTAGGCTCTGGGATTGGTTCATGTGTACCAATGGGGGCTAAGTAGTTTCCATTACCATCTGGTCTGTGCTCATTCCCCTGGAAATCTCGGGGACCACCCACCAGGAAGAAGAAAGCAGTGACCTACAAGTAGGTAGCACTGGAAAGGCTCAAAGACCTGTGGCATTGATAGCCCAGGTTTGTTGCTTCTTTTTGTTGTTGTTGTTGTTGTTGTTGTTGTTGTAACTTAGAAAGGCTTTATTCAATGCATATATGTGTTTTGTGTCTACTAACATTTTTAGTTATAGCTACTTTTTAACATTTTTGCCTTTTAACTTTTGCATCAAATGGAAAGAAATTACCCACCACTTTTATGATACTTTTGCTATTTATAGTATTCTTGGTGGACCCTTTTTTTTCTTCAGTACCTTGAATACATCATCTCACTCCCTTCTGACCTGCAAGATTTCTGTTGAAATCCATTGAAATTCTGCTGAAAAATCCAATATATTGGATATTCTTATGGGGGTTTCATTGTGTGGGATAAATTGCATTTTTCATGCTCCTTGAAAGTTGTCTTTGTCTTTGACTTTTCAGTAATTTGATTATATGTCTTGGTGTGGATTTCTTTGAAATCTTTTTTTTTTTTTTTCAGGGCTGGGCGGGGGTTGAGGGGGAGCTCATTTTCGCTTCCTGGATCTGGATGTTCACTTCCTTCCACAGATTTGGGGATTTTTTAAGCCATTTTTCCTTTGAGAAATCTCTCAAGTCATTTCCCATCTCTTCTTTGAGGATCCCTATAATGCATATATTGGTCCATCTGATATTGTCCAATAATTTTCTTATTTTGTATTTATTTATTTATTTATTTATTTTTATTTTATTTTTTTCAGTGTTCCAAGATTTATTGTTCATGCCCCACACCCAGTGCTCCATGCAATACGTGCTCTCAATACCCACCACCAGGCTCATCCATCCCCCCACCCCCCTCCCCTCGAAGATCCTCTGTTTGTTTCTGAGTCCAAAGTCTCTCATGTTTCCTCTCCCTCCCCGATTTACCCCACTTCCCATGTCCTTTCATTCTCCTACTGTCCTCCTTATTACTCCTTATGCTCCACAAGTAAGTGAAACCATATGATACTTGACTTTCTCTACTTGGCTCATTTCACTCAGCATAATCTCCTCCAATCCAGTCCATGATGCTACAAAAGTTGAGTATTCATCCTTTCTGTTGGAGGTGTAATATTCCATTGTATATATGGACCATATCTTCTTTATCCATTCATCTGTTGAAGGGCACCTTGGCTCTTTCCACAGTTTGGCAATTGTGGCCATTGCTGTTATGAACATTGGGGTACATATGGCCCTTCTTTTCACTACATCTGTATCTTTGAGGTAAATACCAAGTAGTGCAATTGCAGGGTCATAGGGTAGCTCTATTTTTAATTTTTTGAGGAATCTCCATACTGTTTTCCAAAGTGGCTGCACCAACTTGCATTCCCATCAACAGTGTGAGAGGGTTCCCCTTTCTCCACAGCCTCTCCAACTTGTTGTTTCCTGTCCTGTTAATTTTGGCCATTCTGACTGGTGTAAGTAGTATCTCAATGTGGTTTTTGATTTGAATTTCCCTGAGAGCTAATGATGAAGAAAATTTTTTCATGTGTCTGTTAGCCATTTGCATGTCTTCTATGGAGAAGTGCCTCTTCATGTCTCCTGCCCATTTTTTTATGTGGTGATCTTTATTTTGGTTGTTGAGGTTTGTTTCTTCTTATCCACTCACACAAGCCAACTTCCAGACCTTAGGAGCAGGGGCTATGTGGGAGGGAGACTTTGATCGACTGAAATTAGTCTATGTATCTGGAGTAGGTTATGGGCATGAAGACCAGAGCTAGGTTAGACCAGGCAAAGAGGCATAGCCAGGGTATCTGTCCCTGACACTCTAGTATATGTGATAATATCTCGGTTCAGGGGTGCCTGGGTAGCTCAGAGGGTTAAACCTCTGCCTTCGGCTCAGGTCATGATCTCAGCATCCTGGGATCCAGACCCACATCGGGCTCTCTGCTCAGCAGGGAGCATGCTTCATCCTCTCTCTCTGACTGCCTCTCTGCCTACTTGTGATCTCTCTCTGTCAAATAAATAAATAAAATCTTTAAAAAAAAAATCTCGGTTCAATTTGTATCACACATAGTCTCAAAGAGACGGGGAAGATCATGACATTGACCAAATAACAGGTCACCACAGAAAATCACTTAGATTTGGATCGCATCACATAGACCTCAAGGAAAATCAGATATGTGCCACTTTGAGAAACCTAGAATGGGAACGTCTACATAACAGATATACTGGGTAAATAAAGATGGCTCACTTTTTTGTGGGGGTGGGGGAATGGGGTGGGTAATGACTTTGGGGGAGGGGTGGGGAGGGTCATACCTCAAGTGAATTTGAAATAGAAATGGAATTATAAATAATATTAAAGGGCAAATCTATTGCATAATGCCTTCAAGTTTATTTTTCCTTTTCATGTGGTTGTTGGCAAATATCTGGAATGGGAAACAGAATCATCCTTTTGGGAGGCTTTCTTTTTGTGTTTCTTAGCATTGCAGAAATAAACACACAGCTTTAATTTGTTCCCCAAAGAAAGGGATAATAAAAAACAACCACTCAAACAAGTCAGAATTGCTAGAAGAGCCAGGAAATAGCTTTTGTGGTTGGTTAGTTTGTTTGTTTTTATTCGTAGTTTTCCGGGAAGTATAATTAAGACAGTAGCTGCCCTTTGGGTAATGCACTCATTCCAAGGGCCCAAGGATTGATGCATTTGCTGAAACTATCTCTTTGACAGAGTTCATGGCTGCCCCAAGGCTGGGCTCAGTGCTGTTGCTTGAACAAGTCAATGGTGTCCTTCTAATAAAAAGCAGGATAGCAGCTATGGAACGTGGTTAGATGTTACACAGTGTGATGAATTCCACCTTGAGTCCACACTGAGGTTCACACATGTCAGAGAATGTACCCAAACTACTGAGTGGGCAGGAATAGTCCATTTGCAGTTTTGTTGGATGGGGCTGAAAGAGAAAGGAGGACATTTCATGATGACTTGTGGGGTGAAAATGAAAGCCCAGCATGGGATTTTTTCCCTACCTGGCACCTTAGCCCTGTCTGAGCTCTACAGAAAAGGTTCTGAGCCAGAGCTATAGGACTGGTCTTCAGAAAGGACTCTCTGTCAGGATTTAAAGCAAGAGCAGCATTCTGATGTTCCCCTATGGACAGGGGCAGTGGATGGAGCTGGAGCCAGAGAAAAGGGGATGAACCTGGGGAATCTTTGTATTAACTACAACATCATCGTCCCCATTCATACAGACATGTGAGACATTTTCGTAGAGTCTGGGTGGGACTTCATTAAAATAGGTAGGAGGTCTTCACTAAGCATGTGATAAGAAGAATCAGTAAAATGTGGGTTACTGCTATTAAGGTGCCCCTCTCTGTACCCAACAAAACTAGGGTTGAAATTACACCTTGCCTCTCACGTTGCAGTTGTCAAACTGTGCTCCATAGCAGCCCAAGTGTTCTGAGATTGGGGGAATAGCTCTGGGCCTTCTCCCACCAACAACAGACACTACTTCGTCTATTTTTCCTATGGCAAAAAAGATTTTGTAACTTAAGGAAAAGGTCTTCATAGCTTAATAGAAAAATCTTGAACAGCCCTGCATTAGGGTTCTGTTGACTAAGCCTGGTGACTTGTACATGGTAAATTTTGAGTGGATTCCATATTTATTTGTATGTGCAATCTAGCCAAAGGAGGAGTTGGAGTGATAATAACTTTTTATTAATGGATGAAACCAGAGTAAGTGATTTATTTCTAAAATATATTGAAAAGAACAGAGCAATTAAAGTATTAAGTGTTGGAATACTGTTTTATTTCTTTTGCACACACCAGAAATGAATAAACACAAATCTTAATGTGAGATAATTATAGTGATTCTTATCATTGGAAATAAGCAAAGTAGAGAAAAATCATGAAAACATTTGTTATTAACTATATTTCAAAGTTATTGCTGGTTGTGTGGGTCTGTTAAACAGTTGTTGGCTAATTTTCTAGCACAAGAAAGAATAATGACCACCTCATAAATTGTGTTTCTGTATGCATTTTGATTAACAGAGATTATTATCGACTTAAAAAGGGGAGTTTGAAAAGAATAAAACTCCATTAATAAATAAAAACTGTTTGAATGTTAACAGTTTTGAATGTCACTAGCTAACACTTCATAACACACGGATCTAGCAAGTATTTTCCTCCAGGCAGAAGGCTTCAGTGAAAATAGTTTTGAATATAGCAGCACACAGAAGCACAACTAAAGATTTGGTGGGTTGTTTTTCCCTATGGTGAGTTGATGGACCATTTGCAAGAACTTACCCATTTGTGTAACTATGTCTGACCAGATGGACCTGCTCCAGGGCAGAACATTCTTTTGAGGGCCAGTCAAAGCTAGCCAGATCAACAGATTTGGAAATGGCCTGGTCGTAAATCTATCAAATCACCTCTGCCTTGAGCTAAGGTTCTGAGCAAATAAAACCATGTGAGTTTCTAGAATAGTCCCTGGAACTTTATTTGTAAGACTTTGAAAGGGAGATAAAGGTCTCTGAAAGTCTCCTTGCTTGATAAGATGTCTTTATTTTGCTTAGAACAGGTCAGAGCTATAAGGAAATATCCTGTAAAGAGGGTTAGCATTACCTAGAATTCCAGATTAAAGATAGTTGCCTCACACCCTGGGGTGCAGCAGGTAACCGAATCAGAACCCATGGACCAGTGGCAGCCCCCCCTGTGCAGCGATAGACCAGCCCAAAAGACTTGGCACAACCACCGTCTGTTTCCAAGCAGGCAAAGTGATCCAGCAGGGGCTGATCAGAAGGGGCCAAATGGGAATCCAGTTTCATGAGTTCTTGGCAGCAGCAAATGCTCACTGTTAGGGGTACACTGAACTGCTAACAGGAGCCAGCCAGCTCCATGTAAGGCGTGAGACTGGGATGAGGCCCAAGTCCTGAGAAACTGAACTGGCAGCCACAGGCTAGGCGCTGGGACACAAGCGAGGCCTACCTCGATGCCAAAGACCAGGACAGAAGGGACCAAGCAGACAGCCCAGCTACTCACAAGCTCCTATTTTTTTCTATTTTACAGCCAGTTTCAATGCTGTGCTCACAGTGCTCCAGCCACCAGCAAAAGGCAGAAGTAGAGGGTCTCTACATCCCTGTCTTAATGGGGGAAAAAATGCAGCCCCAAGGCTGGGCTTCCATGGGCTGTAGCCATTACAGGGTGGGGCAGGGCTGGGGATTATGCAAAACCTAGTGCCCAGCATCAGGCCTAAGAAGTCCTGATTTTGGAGGAGCCCCAAAAGGCAGAACAGTTCACGATTAGGTATACTTCTTGGTAGACCACCACCAAATTCTGCATCTACATCTTGAAAATGTGCTTTAACTGAGAAACTAAGGGCACCTTTCCTCTGGTTGAATGCTTGCAGGTAACTTTTGTGTTCAGTTTGGCTAAACAACACATCCTCTGAAGAACATCTGAAGCCTTTTGAGAAGCATGTTAGCTTTCCCATTATCCTCCAAAGCAGACTATATCTTTGCTTTTCTGCATTTTCCCAGAGGCTGGGAGCCAGGCTCAAGAAATGTTGAAAGGAAGGGGTTTTCCAATGTAAAACAAATTCAGGTTCATGTTTAGACGATACTAAATGTAAATGTGCAAAATCACGTCACAGTCTCGCTCTTATTTTTCATCAGTCTAAAAAGCAAATATCCAGAAGCTGCTCCAAGTTATAAGTTTAAAAGCAAGTACCTTTTGCTATCTGGAACTAGCTTCTACCATGCCACATAGTCCCCTGGAAGATTAGCCAAAATTGCTTTCAACTTACTACTTGCAGCTGTCTGGAATTCCACATCGATTCTCTGCAGAGCTGCAGAGCTAACTGGGTGAGCCGTGCAGTAAACACATGAATCTCTGCCAGCGCTGGCATCTATAGCGCCATGATTTGCAAACATGTTGAATTGCTATTTTATTCAATAAATGGAACGTACAATAGAAAATGGATTTGGAAGTTACATCAAACTTGTTTACCCTGCTAGAGTGGGCTGGGTAAAGCTATTGTGCTTTGGTTATGAAGGAATCTCTGTCGGGAAGGAGTAGGTGGAGTTCTGCCATTCTTTCCTAGCCTAATATTAAGCCCTTGAGGTATACCCAGTCTTGAAGACCTCTTCTCCCAGCACTAACTCCATAGTTTATGTTAACTAATACTAATTGTGAGCTTGTTTCCAAATCTCAGTGTTATTTATCAATCCCATTTTTCTTTTTTCCTTTCTCCCGCCCTCTTTTCCTCCCTCCCTCCCCTCCTTCCTTTCTCCTTTCTTTCCTTTCCTTCCTCTTTCTTTCTTTTTAGGGAGAACCAGAGGGAACGAGAGAGAGAGAGAGAGAGAGAGAGAGAGAGAGAGAATTCACACACGTGAGAGAGAAGGGGGAGCAAAGTGTGGAGCATGAAGCCAGACTAGATCTCACCCTGAGATCATGACCAGAGCCAAAATCAAGAGTCAAAGGCTTGACCAACTGAGCTACCCAGATGCCACTTTGATATACAAGTTCTAAATATATATATGATTTATACACATTAATAAATACAATATTTAGTGAGAAATACATATATGTGCATGTTTGTACGTA
Source organism: Spilogale gracilis (assembly GCA_004023965.1). Classification (NCBI taxonomy): domain Eukaryota; kingdom Metazoa; phylum Chordata; class Mammalia; order Carnivora; family Mephitidae; genus Spilogale; species Spilogale gracilis. Next base: position 39,475 of record PITA01009073.1, on the reverse strand, counting down.
TGTATGTGTATACGTGTGTGCATGTGTATACACAGGTGAGTTTCCTCATTGTCAGGGCTGTGCCTTCCCCATCAGCCAGGAGCTCACCAAGGGCAGATGGCTATTTTTCCTCCCCTAGTCACAATTAACTGGGATGACACTCTGCCTCTCTGGACAGCCAAGAGGTGTTCAGGGCTGAGCTCCCTGCTGTCAGAGAGGGCTTAGGAGAGAAGATGCAATACCTTCTGGATGTGCCTGAATGAAGAGGGGGCAGAGCACACAGCAGAGCACACAAGGGGAGGAAGAAACTCAGAGATTTGCCCACATAATAGCTTCACTTACGTTGTCAGCTGAGCGAATGGGTGTGGTCATTATAAGAAGGTGACTATTCCCCCAAGTAAATAAAGTATGCTATTTGGTGGAAAGGAAATTGTAAGAGAAAGTGTCTCATTTCTGCAGTTTGAAAGCAGGTAATCTCTGTAGTCTGGGTGTCTATTTACACTGCTTTTCAGCAATAAAGAGTAACATTACCTTAATAACCCACTCATCTGAGGCAGGGAGGATACTTAAGGCATCAGAAAAAGAGGCATTTACTCTGATGAGCCACTTTCCCCAAACAGCATAAGATCCACATCATTCGCCCAGGAGATTTTTTTTTTTTTTAATTCCTAAAAATATTTCCTGGTTATGACATGTGAGCTAAAGCACAGGTACCTGGGCTCACTTTCTGTGAAGGCTAATGACACATGACTCCCACCCCTGTGGAGGGGGAGGGGAAGAGGTGTGGCACTAGACTTTGAAAGAAGAAAGTTTTACAAGTTAAAACCCAATGGAGGGGCGCCTGGGTGGCTCAGTTGGTTAAGCGACTGCCTTCGGCTCAGGTCATGATCCCGGAGACCCAGGATCGAGCCCCACATTGGGCTCCCTGCTCGGCGGGAAGCCTGCTTCTCCCTCTCTCACTCACTCTGCTTATGTTCCCTCTCTGGCTGTGTTTCTCTCTGTCAAATAAATAAAATCTTAAAAAAAAAAAACTTATTTAAAAAAAAAAAAAACCAATGAAGTAATTGTGAGGCAGAAAATGGCTTAGTAATTTGATCTTGGTGCTTCCAGAAACACCTCTGGGAGAGTGCGCCCAGTCAATGGGGGAATACTGGCTCTGCTCCGCAGACACCCAAGGGCAGGCAAGTGGGTTTTCATGCCTTTTTCCCTTCAAAGAGACCTGCAGACGTTTCTGACCTAGGCACTGCTCTCTTTCAGGCAACAAGAGCACATTTCAAAAGGGCCTTTTTTTTTTTTTTGACACCTGTTCAGAGACTGTGGGATGACAAGCCACACCCATCCCCCACGCCCACTGCCACAGGGCATTGTTCTTGGGGCCAGCCACCTTGGAAGCCTTGTCTCAACTTGTACTTTTCAAAGATCTGAGGATAGATTCAGGGGAAGATTTTTTTTTCATAGATATGGCCTGAGGCATACAGTTTTGTGGGTTTGGTTTTTTGTTTTTTGGGGTTTTTTTCACCAACAACTAGTACAATGCAAGCAGATGTCTTTTCTTTGAAAAAGCTTCGCTGGACATTAAGGCTGTGGTGGGGCCTGGGGGTATGCACACACAGTGAACTCATTGATTCAGACACAGCTAAATCAAAATCTGATCATTTTGACCTTTGAAGAAAGCGTTAGGTCCTTTTACTTTTTTTTTTAAATCTACTTAGGAAGATATTGAAAGGGTAAGCAAGATCAGAGAAGACAAGTTCCACCTCTTTAGCATGCTGCTAAGTATTATATGATATTGCTAGGATAGAAATGCATGTTGTTCAACACAAAACAGTTTAATCTCTTCATTAACCAGGCTCCACAGAACCATAAAACCACCTCTGGGAAACCCTATGAATGATCAACAGAAATATGATCATGAAACTAAAAATACCTGAAGTGGACTCAACAGTCTTTAAAATGACTTTGTAACACAGGGTGGGAAAGTACAGGTTGTGGTTTCAGAGTGTCTGGGTTCAAAACCTGGATTACTTCCTGCCTAAGAAATAGTAGATAAGCCTGAGCCACCTCATCCTTTATAAGGAATTTTTCATTCACAAAGTATAAATGGAATATTGATTGTCAAAGTGGTTTGCAGACTGTGAAGCGCCAGACAAATGAATTTGTTCTGAGAACCCTGTTATTAGATTATGACATCTTTGAATCTGAATTTCTTCCAGTGGAGCCCAGGAATCTCTATATTTAAACAGAATATCCTTCAGTGTTGTGCCATTCAGTTTAGGAATCAGCTTGGTGTGGTCCCTGGACCAGCAGCAACAGCACCATCTGGGAACTTACTAGAAATGCAAGTTCTCAGCCACCCCAACCTTCTGAATCACACACTCTGAGGGTGAAGTCTCGCATCCAGGGTTTTAATGAGCCCTTCAGGTGATTCTGAGGCAAGTAAAAAAAAAAAAAAAGGAACCACTGGTCTATTATTTCTCAGGCTTGAGAGCTCATACAGATGATCCAGAGGTCTTGCTAAAATGCGTGGGATGATTGTAGGGAGGGAAAAGGGGAGCAAAGACCTGGAAGATGTGAGCCCCTTTGGCAGAAGGAGTTACCCCCTGCAGGGCCGCCTCAGGCCAACACCTGACAGGACTACAGGGACAGAGAGTTTCTCTTCTGGCACACATCTCCAAGACTGGGGAGAGGAGTAGGACTTGGGGGTCCCTTCTAAGTTGCCCTAAGTTCACTGTGCCCAGTGGAGAATGAGGCAGTGTGGATTGGGAGGGCGACAGGATGCTGTGGCCCTATATGGGTTACTCCTTTATGTGGTTGGAAAAAAGGGTAAAAACATCCTCTCATTCCCTGCTCAGGTCCCCATATTACAGAGATGGCTTTCTGGGGGTCATCCCAGAAAATTCATCCTAGAAGAACCTGACTCAGTATCTTCTCCAGAATCTTTTTACCAGTTGATTTTGTCCCCCCCCCCCAAAGATTTTATGTATTTATGTAACAGAGAGAGAGATAGCAAAATGGGAGCAGGAAGCCCCATGTGGGACTTGACCCTAGGACCCTGTGACCCTGACCTGAGCTGAAGGCAGAGGGTTAACAACTGAGCCACCCAGGCGCCCCAGGATAAGTTTTTAATAGGAGAGGAAGAGAAGAGCTGGTTCAGAAATCCCACAAGATAATTTTTTAAACTCCACAACCCAACACCTCCTCCTGATTACTGTCTCCTCGATGAGCGCCTTCCTACCTCTGGGGAAAATGTGGTCAGAGGAGACTTTGATTTCAGACTCACAAGGGTATTTCTAGTGATGGAAAAAATAGATACTGTATTCAAACAAGGAAAAGCACTTGGCAGAGCCTCTGCTCCTCCCACCGCGGGTTCCCGCACCCCAGCACCAGCCTCCCTGACTCGGCCCTTGTCAGAGAACCTGGTGCTGAAAGGAGGTTCTTCTTGATGGGGAGAAGCATCTTTCTGCGTTTTAATGAGATCATTTATTGTCTCTTTGCTCTGGCGAAGATTGTAAATGTGACGGGTGAAATATAAAGAATAATTAGTCCCAGAGGTGAATCCATCCCCTACAATATGTCTTTTCTCCCTCTCAGCCTGTTGAAAAGTTCACTGCTTCCAGATGCGCCTGATTTCAACAGTTCAGAGGAGCCGGTGCCTTTTGAGCTGCAAACTTGTCAGGGAAAAGCTTGTTTCTCAGAAAAGGCTTAAACTAGAGAGATGATTCCTGAAGAAACATCTGACATAGGAAGGAAATATGGCCGTGGTGAGGCATTGCTGGCCTCCCTGGAGGGCTTTGACCCCTGTGAGGAGGTGGGGGAAAGGCTTAGGTCAGCCCCCATTACAGTAGCGACTTCTCACTTATTAGCTGTTAAGGAATCCGGCAGCTTCTGAAGAAGACATTTGTGAGGAATGCTTTCCTCAGATCCTGCCAGCACTCCAGCAAAGCCAGCAAGCCCCAGCCCAGCCGGGGACTTCCTGCTTCCACAGAGCTCGGGACAGGCCTCAGCTGCCACTGTCTGAGAGGCCGCAGGAGACCACACATCAGTCTTTGATAAACGCCAGCCACTCCCACTTTAGAAACACACGCTCTTTAGTCCCTGCCAGTGGCCTGGTAGCTTGATGAGAATCCTAAGAACTATGAGCCCCCATGGACTGCATGATCCAGTCCTGTGACTTCAGACAGGAGAAAAGCCCTAAGAGCTGCTTTTTCTCTCATGCCCACTCTCTTCCTGAGGCCCTTTAAATGGAAGGGTGTCCCTAAGGGAGACTGCTGGGCAGGTGGTGGCGGACTTGAAAGGGTGTGAGGAGGGCATGGCCAGATATTCAAGATGTGGGCCTCAAGAAGCTGAGGCAGTGAGGGACTCTGGCTGAGGAGGCCCAGGGCCTGGGATTTCCACTGGCAGAAGGAACAGGCATCTGGTAGATTAGATGCCCATCCGTGAGGAGGGACTGAGGAGCTGGGGCTGCTGGGATAGGAGGGCCTCATTCTGCTTGCTTGGGTAAGGAGAGGGAATGGAAATGAAGGGGGGGTTGCTGTCTAGCACCCCTAATGCAGAGGAAGCACTGCCTGACAGATCCTGCAGAAACACCTAGCACTTCCAAATGCACGAAGCAGTAGATGGGAGGGGTGGGTCCTGAGCTCAGGAAAGCCATTCTTCCCCCACACCTTCACCCATTACCCTCTCCTTTCAATAGCCTCTTTGCTGAGGTTCCTCAAACATAATAGGTGTGCCCCTATGTCTTAGTCTGGGCTACCCCAAAACAAGCTCCAGACTAGGGGTACAAACAGGGCCAACTTATCCATTAGGATCATCCATTTTGGGAGGCCCCACAGTACTTTTCAAAGCCCATAAAAACGTGTTCTTTGTAGAAGCAGAAGAAAAAAAAAAGAAATTTTAGATTCAAAATGTTTTACTACATAACAGTTAATCTTGTACATTCATCTTGAAAGATGAATAATGCAGCCATAAAAAATGTATTTTTAATTTCTTATTTTTTTGAAGAAGGGGCCCACGGCCACAAAGGCACGAGTGAGTACCTAGGTCCCATGACAAGTCACAACATGGCCCTGGATCTGGCCCTAATGTTACCCCAGTGTAAGAAGTAAGCAACGGAGGCTCAGGGAGGTTAAGTTCTTGCTCACAGCCCCAGCTCATGGCTCAGGGAGCTAGGATTCCTGCCCCAGTCTCTTTGACTCTCCGAGCTCTTGCCCTTCCTCATGATCTGTAGAAACTTAAAAGACTTGGGTGGGTAGCAAGAGGAAAAGTTTAGTAGGTTCGATGTGCCTTTTCTCTTGGCTCTTCTTCTTTCTCCAGAACAGGGCCGAGAAAGGCACTGAAGCCTCTGGCAGCTCAACATCTACAAATAGCCGGCCTGGGGCCTCTCTGCAGACTCTTGGAGCTGCTCCGTCTGCGGAGGCCAGATGCGTATTTGTGGCTTTTCTCCTTGGCTTCTTTCCCCAGGTTTTCATTCCTTTTATTCAGAGATGGAGCTGAAAATTTTCCAAAAGGGCCCATGGTGGACACCCAGAAGTCAGTGGGGACTCCAAAAGGAAGTTAAGGCTGGGAAAGGGGGCCAAGAAGAGGGGGACTAGCCTAAAGTATATAACACTCAATCCTTTATTGCTCACATGTGGCCTGACCGCTGGTGGACTGGCTCCGGGAACATCTGAACCCTGGACTAAGCCTCACTCCTGGCCCTGGAGGCCAGACCTGGATGGATGCCTCCCAGCAAATCCCCCCTGAGCCAGGCTGATTTTTTTTTTTTTCCCCAGAGTATAGCTGCTGAAAGCACTGAGCTGAAGCTCAACAGACCTGGTCCCTGTAGTCCTAGCCACACCACAAACTTGAGCTTTGACCTTGACAAAACCTCTCTAGTTCTCAGTCCCCTCATCTGGGAAATACGAAGGCTGTTGGACCCGATGATGTTTGAGATTCCAGTAATTAAACAAACAGAAAAACCTGAGCTGTTGCGCTAAAGTCCAGAAAAATGTCTGTTGCTTAAAAAAATAAAAAAAAAAAAGACCTGTCCCCCGACCCCGAGCAAGCCCCCATGCCTGGGTTTGTGAGTGTTGTGTTGAGGACCTTGCGGGCACTGTCCCAGTGCCAGGTGCGGGAGGGGTGCAGGGGGTGTGGGAAACAGGCATCGCTTGAAGAGCATCTCGGGCCTTGGCTTCTGCGAGGGCATTTCTGGGGAGATTGCGGCAGAGCTGGAGGACCCTTGCGCCGAGGGTCAGGGGGCCCGCCTGGGACACCAATGACCAGCCCGCAGTAGGCAGGCCGGAGCCAGGGGCCTCTTGGCCTCTTCGCGGCCCCGCCCCCATAGGCCAGGCTGGCGTTCCCCCCCCCCCCCGCCCCCTCCCCCGGCCCTGCGTGGCTCCGGCTCGCGGAAGTCGTGCTCTTTCTTTCTTTCCCCCTGGTTAGAGGAGCTGAAACCTGATCGTGGAAAGTCTGGGGCGGGCCTGAGACAGGGCGGGCTCCAACTCCCAGCGCCGGGAGCGATTCCTGCCAGAGGAACTCAGGCTGGGCCTGCCGCGGGGGCGGGAGGTCGGACACCTCGAGAACAGGCGGCTTTGTCTCTGGGCAAAGCGGGAGAGGGACTTAATTGCAGGGGCGGGGCGGGGGAGGAGACCCGGGAAAGCCGAATGACACCTGACAGCTTTGAGAGAGCGCCCCCCCCAACCCCCGCCGCTGGGGGGTGGTCCTGCTAATCCCCCTCGCGAGAGGAAGCTAATTGCTGCAGCCGGAGAAGGCAGGATAAAAGCGAGCAGGGACCCACACCCACCGGGCCTGGAGTCATACTATTTGCTGCTAAATTAATATAATTATATTACCTAATGCAAAAACTACGTTAAGAACTCTGGCTTTTGGCTGCATCTAGGAGCTTCTGATGGGTTAAAGGCAACATCTTGGTTTAATTCCCCCTTTTCCCCCATCTCAAACCCCCCATCCTACAAATGTCAGAAATAAATTATCGAAACCAGATGTAAAGTTTTGGGTGCACATTTTCGGGCAGTTCTGCTCTAACAGATGCCTTGTATTAATAATGTACAGTTGTGACAGGAAATATGGTTTAGAGTCCTGGAAAAACATGAAAGCTAATTCCATTACCCCTTTTCATGGTACCTACTTCTTCTCAAATGCTCAACTGGTTTGGATTACAGCGAAACTTTAGAGGAAAATGATTTGGTCTGAATCAGTAACTCAGCTTTGCTTTCAAGCCTCTCCCCTCAAGCACACCTTCCCACGCACCTGCAGACCTACATTCTCTGTGTAAATAACCAGAGATGAGAACATCTGGACCTGGTCATTCCTCAGGGGACACACTTCCAAATGTTCCTTACCTTCCTGTTCACGGGAACTTGGTAGACAGGAAGGCAGGGCCACTGATCCCAGCTTCACACTCTTGCCTGGGACAGTCCTTTAAAACCTGGCCTACCCCCTCACACTTCACTTTCAGCAAAAGTAAAAACAATAAAACACTTTTATGCTCGAAGAACCAGATAAATCCTGGTAATTGATATCGGGAGAGGGATTATTAAGGGGCTAAGTGCAATGCTTTCCAGAACTGGGGGTGTAATAAGCATGAAGCCCAACAAATGAACAATTTGTTATCTGAATTTCACCACTCGATGCATTGAAGCAACTGGCTTGAAAACGGCTTTTCAAAAAAAAAAAGAAAAGAAAAAAAGAAAACGGCTTTTCTCTAGGAAGAGAGAAGGCACTAAACTAGCTGTAACACATCCGTGGACAGTTACGCTCTGTGACTGAGAAATGTCTTCATTCTCCATGTCTCACACCAGCAGGCACACTCAGGAAGGTCAGAATGTTCCTGCTTGCCTTTTTAAGGGGCAAAGTTCCCTCCACTTGATTCCAATGTACAATGCAAAAAGAGAAAACTCTTTGGAGGTCTTCCCCTCTCTTATATTCTGCCTATGAGGGAACAACAAGACAAGCAAGCAAGGGTATCCACACTGTCCTGGATCTGTAGATGAGAAAGCTTTTTTCTATTCAGATAAAAAATAGTTACAAAGAAAGAGATCTCCCTATTCAGTTAAGTGGGCCCAAAGAATCACAATATACAAAATACTATCACTTACTGAGAGCTTATTATGTGCCCAGGACTGTCCTATCTGCACACGTACCTTGTTCCATCGAATCCTAAGAATCCCCAGTATGGTAGGGGCATTACATTATGTCCCCTTTTTACAGATGAAGAAACTGGGTTTCAGGGATGCTGAGTCATCTGCGAAAATTCATTGAGCGGCAGAGCCAACATTCAAAAGTAAGTCTGATTGCAAAGACTGTTTTAAACAACCTCTAACACTTGAACTTAGCCAAAAGGCCAAGAACTGATCAACCACTTGGTTTACCCTCGCAGATAACAAAAGTGTGTCCTGAATCATGGCCAAATCCAAACTCTGTCATTCCTTTAGCAAAACTTTTGTTTCAGGCAGAGAGCACAATCTTAAAGTTCAGAGGACATTAACAAAAGGCTGTCCTGTAGACTTTTTGTGTGAACAGCACAGATAAAACCAGGAGTGGAGGAAGCTAGTGGGGACCAGGAATCAAGTTTTGGCACTAAGCCCTGGCTTTGCTCTCACTGGCCATGAAATCAAAGCAATTAGTCTTGGCTTCAGTTTCTGTACCTTTAAGGTTGACATGCTAATACTTGCCCTGTTTGTGAAGATTATGTGAAATAATGGTTATCCAAATTTTCATCAAGTACTAAGTAAATTGCTGTGTGATCTTAGGCACCTTCCTTTACCTTTCTGATCCTCATTCGCCTCAACTGTGAAACTGTGGGATTGAATGAAACAACATGTAGCTTTATCTCTTGCTCTGAAACTGTACAATCCAAAGGCGAGTGTTGTGGCACAGTTCAAAGGAGCAAAAGCCAGGAAACAGAGGGAATGTCTTCCAAGAAAGAATACTTGAATAAATTACTGCACATTCACACCTTGAAACAGTATGTAACCAATGAACAATGAAAAATCAGAGCTATGCCAGATAACTTGGAGGAATTTCCACGTGGTATTGTTAGAGGGGAAAAATAAGATATGGAAAAGGTGTATAAGTGATCTCACATTTGCAAAATGATGAATGGAGCTCCCTCCAGTGTGTGTGTATGCGTAATCCTATATAGAATTATATGAGTAAAGAGAAAAACATAAAATATACTTTTTATTAAAGGGGATAGAAAATGGGCCCAGGGATGACCATAAAAATGGGGAAGACTGGATTTAAAAATAATAAAAGGGGTCCCCCTGGGTGGTTCAATCGGCTAAGCATCTGCCTTTGGCTCAGATCATGATCCCAGGGTCCCTGCTCAGTGGGAAGCCTGCTTCTCCCTCTGCCTTCCACCCCACCTTGTGTTCTCTGACGAATCCATAAAATCTTTTAAAAATTAAAAAAAATAATAAGAGAGTATGTATATGCTCAGCACCCACATTTGTGTAAAAGTATGTATCTGTAGACATGCTATTTTTAAAGGATGAATCAATCATAAGTTATTTGAAATACATAAAATGTTTCATTTAGACTTGTATCAAGATGTAAGAGATTTCTCCCAAATTTCCAACGTACCCACATAAGGTACTCCCATCTCCAGTTGGTTATATATCAATAGGTATTTAAAAGAGCAAGTTCCCGAAGGTAGTCTGAATACTCCCCCTGCCCATCAATCATGTTTACACTATACATCTGCAAAAGAAACCCTTTGTCAGAGAAAGAAAACCTCCCCAGCTCTTCCCCAAGCACTTCCTCTGTGTTAAAGGCAGACCTGTTGAGGTTTCTCTGTGTGTAGGTCCCCGCAGAGGGACCATGATACAGCAGAGAACAAAGTCAAACCCCTTCTCCTATGGAGTCTACCTTCTAGCCCAGGAGACAGATGACAAAAACGCGTCAACAAAATCCAGAATGGGGAGTGACACAGACTATGAATGAAAACAAAGCAGGGAAAGGGAGTGAGAGACAAAGGGTATCTGGCACCAAACTCAAGAAGATGTTGTTGGGGGGGTGGGAACCGCCTCCGAGGAGGTGATATTTGGGCAGAGATCTCAATGGCATGAGGTAGGGAGTAAAGCACAGTCAGGCTACAGGAAATAGACCAGGAGGGAGGGTGTTTGCAAGTGGAGGGGAGACACCACCCCTTCATTGCTATCCCTGATCCAAGGCACCATTTCTCCCACTGGGGCTGCTACTATAACCTCTAGCTGGTCTCCCTTGTTAAAGTCCGATGTCGACCGCCTCCCCAAAGAGAAACTGAGGACGCTCAGGATAATGCAAATTACACAGCAAGGTTTATTTCTAGCTAGTTAGGGTCCAAGCATCTACCCGGCGTAGCGGGTTTCAGCAAGGACCCCGAATGCAAGGGTCTAGGGGTTTATATACGTTTCAAACAGCAAGCATGAGTTACACAGTAATTTTCCAGGTTGAGTGAGATAACATTTTAGCCCCCTCCCCAGTTCCTGGAATGCCCACACAATTCAGGAACTGGGGCAAGGAAGCAAGATGCACAGATAGTTCCTTGACTTATCTGCCCTCATTTGGTAAACACAGACCCTGTAAAGGCATCAATCACCAGGGGGTCTTAGATATGCAGAGTCCTAAATCGCCGGGGAGTTTCAGAGCCTGTTCTGCCGGCCTTGAGGCTAAGCAGGCCCTAACATTCCTAATTCTGTTTCTTGTTTTCTAGGGTCAATTTTCCACACTTGCAGCCTGAGTGATCCTTTTAAAATTCAAATCAGATCATATTACAACACTGTGCAAAACCCTCCAGGAGCTTCCAATCACTTAAAAAAGCACTCAAAGCCCTCACCTTGGCTGACAAGCATCCCAGGATCTGGTTCCAGCTACCTCTCTGACCTCAGCTCACCATGTTCCTCTCTGCTCACTCCCTGGCCTCCTTGTTCTTCCCTAACAGGTCATGTACACACCTGCCTGGAGTTCCCCTAAATGGACCATGAATCATCCAATTGCTCTGGCCGTGGGTTTGAGGGGCGCCTGGGTAGCTCCGTTGTTAAGTTTCTGCCTCTGGCTCAGGTCATGGTCCTAGGATCCCAGGGTCCTGGGATGGAGCCCCGCATTGGGCTCCCTTCTCGGCGGGAAGCCTGCTTCTCCCTCTCTCACTCTCCCTGCTTGTGTTCCCTCTCTGGCTGTGTTTCTCTCTCTCAAATAAATAAAATCTAAAAAAAAAAAAAAAGGAAAAAAAAATTTTTGTTTTGTGCATGTTGAAATAAGCAATCGGTGTACTTGGTCAATATTATCAAAAACGCTGGGGTGTGTGTTCCTCCTTAAAAACTTAGTTTAACAGGGTGCCTGGGCGGCTCAGTGGGTTAAAGCCTCTGCCTTCAGGTCAGATCAGGATCTCAGGGTCCTGGGATCAAGGCCCCCATCAAGCTCTCTGCTCAGCAGGGAGCCTGTTTCCTCTGCTCTCTCTGCCTGCCTCGCTGCCTACTTGTGATCTCTCTCTGTCAAATAAATAAATAAAATCTCTCTTTTTTTTTAAGATTTTATTTATTTGACAGAGTGAAACACAGCCAGAGAGGGAACACAAGCAGGGGGAGTGAGAGAGGGAGAAGCAGGCTTCCCACTGAGCAGGGAGCCCGATGTGGGGCTTGATCCCGGGTCTCCGGGATCATGACCTGAGCCGAAGGCAGTTGCTTAACCAACTGAGCCACCCAGGTGCCCCTAAATAAAATCTTTTTTTAAAAAAAACTAAGTTTAACAAATTCAGCGTTCAGGATGCTCCATCTTTCCCAGAATTGGAATGTTCTGCACCCCACTGCTGGTAGAAATTTTGATATCACATTCCAAACCTCAGTGTATGTGTTGTACCTAAGATTTAGTTTGGAATGATAAAATTTCCAGGCATTTAAAAAATGACAAATAGAATTCTTTGCTAAAGTGCATGAACCGTAGCACTCCATGTGGATGAGGTACTCAGGAAGAGAGCTTTTTGATAAAACACATAGGCAAGGATATCTGTCTATTGACTTGTGTCAGTTCCAGAAAGGATTTGAGGGAAACAACCATGCAGAACTGATTAATTTTAACTGTCATCAATCACAATTTAAGCTTGGTCTTAGTACCAAACTTTCATTAAAATGTTAGTTACCTTCAATATTTATTTATTTGTTTGTTTGTTCATTTTTAAATTTTTTTTTTTTAAAGATTTTATTTACTTGACAGCGAGAAACACAGCGAGAGAGGGAACACAAGCAGAGGGAGTGAGAGAGGGAGAAGCAGGCTTCCCGCCAAGCAGGGAGCCCGATGTGGGACTCGATCCCCAGTCTCCGGGATCATGACCTGAGCCGAAGGCAGTCGCTTAACCAACTGAGCCACCCAGGCGTCCCCATTTTTAAATTTTTTACTTAGGGTGTTTGCCCTATGTACCTGTAAGGCAAAGATTATAGCTTAGTCTTTGTTTGACCTCAGTACCTGTTATCATCTTTGGGAAAGAATACGAATTAGTTGAATTAGTTGAATGAATGAATTAAACTTCCCTAGGGAAAACTTTAAATCCAATTCCTGTATCCAAACTGGAATAAAAACTGGAATAAATAAAGAAATACCTTTTTATCTTTTCATGGGCATTTAGCAAGAAGAATATTATAACTGCCCCTTTCCATAGGCAAATACTAAAAAAATAAATTTCCACAGTTTTCAGCTCTTTTCTTCCGATGCCACTTGCTTCAAAAGAGGTTAGTTGTAGAAAACAGAACCCATTATTTCCGTGCTAAACACAAATATTTACTATCAGGCCTCAGATAGCTGAAAAATCATTGGAGGAGCTGAGGCAGCAGGCTGGAATGCCTCCCAGAGCAAAATCCCAGAATTGGCCTGATGGGAGGGCGGCAAGTGGATGAATCTGAAGCCGATGAGTTAAAAAATCCACATGGCCATGGACTGTCGCTGGATTCAGTGATCAAGAGTCCGTCACCAGCACTATCCAGCCCCTGCCCCTTGAGATCTATAAGGCTGGCAACAGTGAAAGGTGCTGTGGAAAAACACAGGGTCTCCACAGCCAGGCTTGCTGCTGGTTCCGGATGACCCTGGGCAAGACCCTGTGGTAGGACCAGCTGGGATGCTTCATTTGCAGGTGGATGCTCACCAAGCCAAAACTGCAGGAAAAGAGCATTTACCGACTTGCATCAAGCACGTCTTACAGGCAGACCCCAATCCCCATCCTGAGCCTTAGCTGCAAGGGGGTTAGAAGCAATCTAGTTCACACCAGTCTCTGGCAAATGGGAAATCATACTGGGGAAGGTAGAATAGATACTGAGTGCCATTCTACTCTAACCCATCCTTTCACCCACTTGGCAGAACAATACAGCTTACATAGGGCATAGAGTGCCGGTTTAAAGAAGAAACAACTATCAGAGGCATCCCTAGCATGAGAGCTTTAAACTCCATACTGCCCACCTTCATGGGAGGAAGAATTACCACTCAATTAACATGAAGGCAAACAGCATCCTTGCTGAAGCTAGAAGTGGAGAGCAAGGAACAGAGAGACATTTTAGGTGGTAAAAGGAAAGAGAGAGGGAGAAGGCTTTCCTACTTTGGATCGGCATTTTTTACTCCAGATTGACTTCTGTGTGGATATGCTGAGTGTCTCTCAGCTGATCAGTGTATGGGGTGGGGAAGAGTCACAGCTGTCCCCAGGCTGAGGGGAGAGACCCACTTCCTCCTCCCAGGGCCCTCTGAGGGTCTGGCTTGGTTCTAATAATGCACAAAGCTTAACGTGGTTCCAATTAAACACAAAGCTTGACAGACAAAAAAATGAGATAAAATGGAGAGGACCAGAGGGTAGGAATTGGAGGACTCGGGGTGGCCACTGGGGAGAGCAACCATGGAACTATGTGATGTGTGTTTGGGTGTCAAGGAGAGAAGGCAACACATGCAGAGCAGTGGAAATGACCACAGGACACTGATGGTCGTGGAGCAGCTCCTTGAGAAGCACAAGCATAGGAAGAGGCCTCCCAATTTCCCCAACTTATTTCCACACCCCAGTTAGGGTTCTACCCAGAGCCTACCCCTGGCACCAGAACAAGCTGGGCTCTGGAGGCCTCCCCCCACCCCCCCCCCACCCCCGGTTGGAGCTGGGGAATAAATGGGCAGGACTCCCTTGTCAGGTAAGCCCCCTTGCTGAGCTAAGACCCACTCAAGGACACTGGCCAAAGACTGAATGGTCCTTGGACCGTCACTGACCACATGAGGGGGAGCTATGGGGAGGGTGGGAAGAGAGAGAGATGGTGGAGGATGGGTGAGAAGAAATGGAATTACATGTTTAAGAAAGTCTGTCTGGGGAATCAGCTTGTCCTATAGAGCTCAATAGCTTGGGGTAACAAGAAGAGCCAACCCCGACTCTGCTTCTTTACCTAACACTGTTCACCTAAAGTAGTCTGGACAAGAGCCTACCCTCTTGCAGAGCCTTCAGAGAAGAGCCAGCAGCTGCCCTGGGACCTTCCTGGTCATATGCAGCCAGGCTCTCAAACTCTTCAGTGACCTCAAGAACTTCTCTCTCCTTGCTTATCTCTGTTTAGGAATTCCAGAGTTAGGATCCTTGTCAGATGAGTGGCAAGGGCATTCCCTGGTCTCTCTGTGCCTCAGATTCTCATCTCTAAGACAGAGAAAATAAAATCACTTAGCCCAAAGGGTTGTTGAAAGGTTAAAATGAGACGTAATTTGTTTAGACATTACATTAACATGTCATTAGTTTAAAGATTTTATTTATTTGACAGAGAGAAACATAGCCAGAGAGGGAACACAAGCAAGGGGAGTGAGAGAGGGAGAAGCAGGCTTCCTGCCGAGCAGGGAACCCGATGTGGGGCTCGATCCCGGGTGTCCGGGATCATGACCTGAGCCAACATGTCATTAGTTTAGAACAGAAACTGGCTCATGAGAAGTGCTGAATAAATATTGTCAGCATTTGTTGCTTTATTTCAATGGGTTCTTTTCAGAAGTTGGAGATCACAGACTGTTTAGAGATAGGCCCTGGTGGAGAAGTGAGAATGGGATGGGGAAGGCATTGGGTGGAGAGTGTTGTAAGCTGCAGCAGGACAAGGACTGAAGAAACACTGACAGAGAATCAGAGGTTGACCAGTCAGCTGGAATGGAGCCGAGAAGAAGATACCCGTAACTAGGAGCAGGGAGAAACATGGCTGGGACCATATGGATAAGAATACAGATGTGGCTGTTATACTAGTGGCCAAACAATGGTGTCTCTTGCAAAGTCTCTTTCTTTTTGTCTAAATTTTATAATATAGTTGAAGGAGAGTGAGGGAGTGTACACATGCATGGGTGCATGCAAGCGGGGGAAGGGGCAGAGGGAGAGGGAATTACATATCACTTCTGCTTATGCCTCACGAGTCAACACTCAGTCATGTGTCCACACTGAGATGCAAAGGAGGCTAGAAATCTGGTCTTTTGCAGAATAGTCATGTGCCTCACTGCAGTTTGGTGAATTTTTTTCCTAAAGAAAGGAAAGGGCAATGGAAATTGGGAGTGACCAATACTGTTTGCTACAGGACTAGTGCATATTTTGGGCTATCAATGGAATGTTTATTCCTAATGTTTTCTGAAAACACCAGGCAAAGTTATATCATATTGTTTGTGATCCATATTAAGAAGGCTATATGGTAGACGGAGTTCAAAGCTAGAAGCTTCCTACAATGGCCCCACTACCAACTGAGTACCCAAACCACTTCTCTTACAATTTTTTAAAAAAGATTTTATTTGTTTATTTCCCAGAAAGGGAGCCTGCACCGGAGCACAAGCAGGGGGAGCAGCAGGCAGAGGGAGAAGGAGGCTCCCCACTAAGCAAGGAGCCCAACACGAGGCTTGATCCCAGGACCCCAGGCTCATGACCAAGCAGAAGACCAACTGAGCTGCCCAGGTGCCCCTCTTACCATTATTGGTGGAAAAAGGCTTAAAGTGTCCAATTCCTTTCCAGGAAAATGTTTTGAAGATTAATTAAGTCAAATGAGTATTAAAGCAAACTCTTCCGTCTTGAGTGATTCCATCCATTGCCACTGAGATTTACTAAGCAGCTTATCTTTTCTGAAAAAGGATTATTAAAGGACAGTACATGCCAAGCTTTTTAAGTTTGACAAAAATACTCAGATTATTATTAGATTCTGAGATACGCTCTGAAGGTGATGAAGGAGGTTTTTGGAAGAGAGCCAAATGCTAATGCGGGTTTCAACAGCTGAGCAAGATCTGTGCAAGCACTTCAAGATCACTTCCATGTTCTCTGTCCTGCTGTTAAGTGCCTACGACATAGTTTTGCGAACGTTCATCTGTTTTTATTTGCCCAAAGCCCTTTCTGGAGGGTGCTGGGGTACAAATAAACCACAGGATGGATACCTTCCCAACTAGAAAGTGAGAATGAACCAGCTCTTTTGTTTCTCCCCCTTCCTCTCCTGATAGGGATGTATCATTTTAAACAAACATATCAATAGCATGTTATGAAAAGGGACCAGGATTAGCATCAGAAGTCTTTGTTGTTGTTGTTGTTGTTGTTGTCTTGCAATCGTGCTGCTATGAAAATGGAGAAAGGAAATAGAAGGGGAGACAAGAGAGGAGAGAGGCGCTTAACCTTTTGATCTGTTTTCCTACCATAGACTACTCTGACAAACTAGCAAAGCCTATGGACCCCTTCTCCAAATAAGTTTTCAAATGCATAAAATACTTAGGATTACCCAGGAAACTGATCATATTGTGACATAGCTCTACTCATGGAGATCTCCTATGGAGGTCTGTGGACCCCATTGGAAGGATTCTTCTTGGTTTCCTCCCATGTTTAGATTACCGACTTTTTTCAAACAGAACTCAAGTTTCCATGATTCAGGCTGCCTTAGCTGAGCATTTGACAAACACAGTTCCTCACATGAAGTTGCTTCAAAACATGCCCACACTTTCCCAAACACATAGTCCACACATTTCTGTGGACACGTATCCAACATTTGAAGGCTAGTGCTATAAAGCTCAAAGCACAGGTGTCCTTGAGCACAGGTGACTTTACTATAGGTCAACTCTGCCCCCAGGCACAGATCACTATGCGCTCTTCCCAGATGGCCCTTCCCGTCTTAGGGTCTTAGGGCACTGAGCAGAGATTCAGTGTTGGGATCCATCCTTCAAAAGTAAAAATTTCATGATTAATATATGACTTTTCCTCTTGATAAAATATCCAGTGAGAGGGAGCATTTTCACAGTAGCAGAAGCTTCTAGCCTTTGAAATAACTCTTTGTTTTGGGGCGCCTGGGTGGCTCAATTGGTTAAGCATCTGCCTTCAGCTCAGGTCATGATCCCAGAGACCCGGGATTGAGCCCCGCATCGGGCTCCCTGCTTGGCCGGAAGCCTGCTTCTCCCTCTCTCACTCCCCCTGCTTGTGTTCCCTCTTTGGCTGTATTTCTCTCTGTCAAATAAATAAAATCTTTAAAAAAAAAAAAAAAGAAAGAAAGAAAGAACTCTTTGTTTTGGTAAACTCTATCACATAGAGATAGACAGATGGGGAAAGATGGAGGGGTCAACACCTCACACCTTTGTTAATTCTGCCTCCACAGTGGATCTAGACTGAGGGAAATACGAAGGCCAGCCCCACCTCAGCTTTGGTCTTTGCGTGCTTCCTCACACAGACGAGTTTGGAATAGGAGAGATGATACAGTTAGGGCCTAAGACTGCTGTTAGTCCAGGATCTCAACAAGCCTTACTGATAAAGACCATGGTATCTTTTGTGTTTTCAGGAATCATGTGCTCTCAGGAATCCCTAGGAGATAATCCTTACTTAGGTTGCCTTCGTTGGGACCTCACATCTGAGGGGAGCCATTTTACTTGTTCAAAGAGAGACTCAGTTGATGAAAGTCTTAAGAACTCAGGCCTTTCTCTACCCTTCATGAGGGACACTGGTAAGGGAAGTGCCATCTACAAATTCCACTCAAAGATGTAAGATCCCCTTTGAACTACCAGTCAGAACAGGGTATTTTAATGGTTTCCACTGTGGATGGAACAAAAAAAAAATCCTTCATCTATTTAAACCCCATATGAGACCCCACCATTGGACTGCACTTAGCATATGTCTGATGACTGCCCACAGAGTGCTTGGGCCACCTCTCCTGAAGAGAATGCTACTGTTTCCCTACCTCTAGAAATAGTTGGACCCCTGCCCCACAAAAAGAGAAAGAACTCATTCCAGGAGTACAATGTTTTCTGGAATGTCTCTTGTGGTTCTCATGCTCTCCTAGAACTGTACACTACTTAAAAAGTCAATTTTACTATATGTACAGTTAAACAGTATTTATTATTTATTATTTCCTAAATTACCATAAAACAAAATTAGAGCTAAGTGTTAATAGTGATTTGTTTCTGGGCAGGGTAATTGGTAGTGACTTAGTTTCTTCTTTAGGCTTGTGTGAATTTTCAAAATTGCCTTCAGTAAGCTGTTACTGCTGTTGTAATCAGAAGAAAAAGAAAAGAACTCTTGTGAACTATTGCCCTGAAGCCAGAGGCAGTTATGAAGCTTAACCACTTCAAGGCAAAGACAAAGATGTTTATGTTTGTTAAAACAAGGGGTCAGCCCCAATGTAGGTAAAATGGATGAAACCCATTCAGACACAAATTACAAAAGTAGGTACAAGCTGCTCCTGGGGGTTTCAGTTGGTTAAGCATCTGCCTTCGGCTCAGGTCATGATCTCAAGGTCCTGGGATTGAACCTGTACTAAGGTCCCTGCTAAGCGGGGAGTCTGTTTCTCCTTCTCCCTCTGTTCTCCACACCATCTGCCTCTCTCTCTCACTCTGTCTCTCTCAAATAAATAAATAAAATCTTAAAAAAAAACAAAAAACAAAAACCACCTGCGTGGTTTGGTTGGTTGAGTGTCTGCCTTTAGTGCAGGTCGTGATCCCAGGGTCCTGGGATCAAGTCTCTCACTGGGCTTCCTGCTTGTGCTTACTTTCTCTCTCTCTCTGTGTCAAATAAATAAAATCTTTTCTTTTAAGATTTTATTTATTTATTTGACAGAGTGAAACACAGCCAGAGAGGGAACACAAGCAGGGGGAGTGAGAGAGGGAGAAGCAGGCCTCCTGTGAGCAGGGAGCCGGATGTGGGGCTTGATCCCAGGTCTCGGGGATCATGACTTGAGCTGAAAGCAGTCGCTTAACCAACTGAGCCACCCAGGCGCCCCTCAAATAAAATATTTTTTTAAAAAGTAGATATAAGCAGGAATAGAAGAATCTTGGTAGTCTTACCTCTTCTGAATTCAAACTCATAATTTAAAATTTTCTCTCCGAAAACAGAAACCACAAAATAAACCTCTAGGCCCAGATAACTTCTTTAGTAAATTCCATAACACACTTAGAGAAGACAGAACGTCAACCTTACAAACAGTCTTTCAAAAACTAGATGGTGGAGGGGGTGCCTGGGTGACTCAGTCAGTTAAATGTCTGCCTTCAGCTTAGATCATGATCCCAGGGTCCTGAGATGGAGTCTTGCATTGGGCTCCCTGCTCGGTGAGGAGCCTGCTTCTCCCTCTCCCCCTACTTCTGTTCCCTCTCTAGGCTGTCTCTCTCTGTGTCAACTAAATAAATAAAATCTTTTCTTTTTTTTAAGATTTTATTTATTTGACAGAGAGAAGCACAGCTAGAGAGGGAACACAAGGAGGGGGAGTGAGAGAGGGAGAAGCAGGCTTCCAGCTGAGCAGAGAGCCCAATGTGGGACTCGATCCCGAGTCTCCGGGATCATGACCTGAGCCGAAGGCAGTCGCTTAACCAACTGAGCCACCCAGGCACCCCATAAAATCTATTTTTAAAAAAAGTTTTAAAATTAAAAAAATAGATGATGGGCAAATATTTCCCAACTGATATTATAAAGCCACTTTATAACTAATACCAAAATTAGGCAAAGACAAGGACATTACAAGAAAAGAAAACTAGACCAATATCTCTCATACTTGTAACCTAAGTTATAAGAATTCTTTTTATATTCTGGATACAATTCCCTTTCAGATACAGGACTTGCAATATATTTTTCCCCCATTCTGTGGGTTGTCTTTTCATTTTCTCAATGGTGTCATTTGAATTAGACAAGTTTTTCATTTTGATGAAGTCCAAATTATCTGATTTTTATTGTTATTGATGCTTTGGGTATCAAATTAAGAATCGTTTGCCAAATCCAAAGTTATGAAGGTTATTACCCTATTTTATTCATTTATTGTACAGAGAAAGAGAGAACATGAATAGAGAAGAAACAGAGGGAGAGGGAAACAATTTCCAGGAGACTGTGTGCTGAGCCCAGAGCTTGAAATGGGGCTCAATCCCAGGGCAGTGAGATTACAACCTGAGTCAAAACCAAGAGTCAGATGCTTAACCGACTGAGTCACCGAGGCACCCCAAATCTTTGATCTATTCTGAGTTAAGTTTTGTATATATTGTGAAGAACCCAGCTTCATTCTTTTTCCTGCAGCTTTCACATTCCAACCATTTGTTGAAGACTATTTATCTGCCTAGTTAGCAGTGTAAGAATTTAAACACCCCAAAAGGGGTCCTACCCTCAGAGAGCTTATGCTCTGCTCCAGGCTTCATCACGAGATACAGGGTTGTAGCTGACCTATTCCCTTTGTGAACATGCAAAACCATATACATACACATTTGTATGTCTTCCTTCCTGGTATAAAAAGAGACCAACAAAAGGGAAAAAAAATGGAGATGAAAGCTATTTTAGGGGTACCTGGGTGGCTCAGCCGGTTAAGCATCTGCCTTCAACTCAGGCCATGGTTCTGGGATCCTGGGATTGAGCTCCGGGCCAGGCTTCCTGCTCAGTGGGGAAATCTGCTTCTCCCTCTGCCTCTGTCTCTCCCCCTGCTCGTTCTCTCTCTCTGTCAAATAAATAAATAAATAAATAAAGCCTTAAAAAAAAAAAAAAAAAAAAGAAAGAAAGGTACTTCAGGTTCATCTTGTCCAATACCTCTTTATCGTTATGAGGAAATAGCTGTTCAAAATGTGGAAGTGTTGACGTCCTGAAGGTCATATAGCTTTGCCTCAGTTTCTTCACCCGCAAAACATGGATATTAGGGAAATGAAATGTACTAATATGTGTAAAGCAATTAGATCCATTCCTGGCACATAGTTTGGCTCTTATTACTATTACTGTTAACTTCTGTTCTTCTATAAAAAATCTGCACAGGGGCGCCTGGGTGGCTCAGTGGTTAAGCCTCTCCTTCAGCTCAGGTCATGGTCCCGGAGTCTCAGGACCAAGCCCTGCATGGGGCTGCCTGCTCAGCGGGAAGCCTGCTTCTCCCTATACTTTTTTTTTTTTTTTTAGTTTATATGTACACAATCCGGGTCTCTCCTGGCAGAGAGCATGAGAGATGGAGGCAAAGGGATATGTGAAGCTGGAAAGGCAGAGATAAGCACCCGAAGGTGCCCACTTGACACCAAAGGCTGCTGGATGGCTCCCCCTTACTCCCCTTTGCCCCCTCCTTACCTCCGTCCCACCCCTCGCCAGCCTGTGCTAACAGAATTCAGAAGGTAATACAATCACCAGGCTCTGAATTCCTAGAGGATCCTGGCCGGGGTCTACAAGTCGCTGGCAGGAGGCCTGGAGACAGAGAGGGCTCGGATAAAGATCAGGTGCCCACAGCCCTCCCGTTTCATGGGAGGAGGGGCGGGGGTGGGCGTGGGGCTGTCTGCCTCCCAGAACCTGGCCTCAGCACAGGTTTGCAGGGGTTCTCTAATTGGCTGCCCGGGAAGAAAGTGTCCAGCTGGGAGAGCCTCAGGAATGGGAGTCTAATCAGACCCAGGTGTAGTCAGTCTCGAAGCTTCTCCTGCTTCTTGCTGCTTCCACCCCCCACCTAGGAGGAGACAGCCGTGGTCAGATACAGGAGGGCCTTTCCTATGGGGAGAAACCTGGTGCCCAGGGTCTCTCCACCCTCTCCACAAGTCCTGCTCCACGGCCCATGCTTAGAGACGTCTTCTCTGTGTCACCCAACCGGGGAGCCAGGATCTAGACCAGGCTTTGATTGCTTTTTGCTTCCTCCAGGGTCAATGAAAGTGGAAACAAATACAAGCTCATTGGGACAGAGAGAAAAGGAGGGCAGAAAACACCCAGAGAGGAGGAGACAAGGGCCCTTTCAGACCCCTCAAGCTGTGAGGAGACACAGGCTCCCCCTAGAACCTCCTCTGGATGTGTTCAGCTATTGCTGTGAGTTGGTGTGTTCTGCTTACCTGATTTGGGTATGCTTCTGGGGATGAATAACCATGTGCTGCCCTTCCCCCATCCCCATATTGGAGCTTCCTGAGTATAGAGAGGGTCTCTCCTGCTGTTTATTTCCCAGGAGAGTCACAAGCAGTCTCTTGAAAAATCAGTTGCATTCCTCTCCTAGAGAATGTAGTCTGGGAATGAGTGTGGGAGGCTACAGGGAGGCTTTGCATTGATTCATTTGGTGATGCAACAAATATTGGTCCCTGCCAGTAACCTAACCCAATGCTGAGCTCAGGGTCACTGTGAAAACATAGGAAACATCGCAATCCTAGTCATCTTTAAGAAGAGAACATGTGGGGACGCCTGGGTGGCTCAGTTGGTTAAGCGACTGCCTTCGGCTCAGGTCATGATCCCGGAGACTCGGGATCGAGTCCCACATCGTGCTCTCTGCTCAGCTGGAAGCCTGCTTCTCCCTCTCTCACTCCCCCTGCTTGTGTTCCCTCTCTGCCTGTGTTTCTCTCTGTCAAATAAATAAAATCTTAAAAAAAAAAAAAAAGAGGAGAACATGTGATATGGGGACACTAAATAGGGCCCATCAGACCCATGCCAGGTGCAGGGCCAAGCTTGGGGCAGGATTTCAGTGGGTGAGGGGAATCCATGAGGACTGGAGTGGGTATTTCTTCATGGAGGTGGGTATTTCTTCATGGAGAAGGAGTCTTGAAGCCGGCTTCAAGTGGTGAGTGGGATAGAAAGAAGGAAAGAAGGAAGTCTAGGTACCAGGAAGGTCGAAAGAGACATCGCCTGTGATAGAACAATAAGTTTGTGTTTGGAGGCGGGGCGGATATGCAAGGCAGCGCAATCTCTTAGTTCCCTCTCAAACAACTTTGGATGGTGCTTGGCTGAGGAGCCAATGGGGCGAAGCTACCATCTATGGGATTATGACTGAACGCTTCTAAGTCAGAATCCCGCCCAGGCTGAACGATAGGGCTTGCCGCGGAGCCTCGACTGGCCTGGGATAGCCCGCCCCCCGCCGTCCCCGCCGCACGTCCGGACCGGGCCCGGTGCCGAGAGCCCCTCGTCCGGGGAAACGCGGCGAGGCCGGAAAGGGGGCCGCCCCCTGGCCGCCGTCAGGCAAGGCACGTTCCTGGGGAACCTGGTGCTAAACCATTCGTAGATGACCTGCTTCTCGGTCGGGGTTTCCTACGTAGCGGAGCAGCTCCTTCGCTGCGATCTATTGAAAGTCAGCCCTCGACACAAGGGTTTGAAAATTAAGAATAACATAAAGAATAAAAGAAATAAAAAAATAAAAACAAAAACAAAACAAAACAACTCTGAATGGAGCCCAGGAAAAATTCATCCAAGTTCCTTACCAGCCACAATGGGGCTTTGGGCCCTTCCAGCTTCTGAGCCCCTGGGCATGAAGAAGCAATGCAGACATCCACCCTGACAACAGAGCATGCTCCACAAAAATGACGGCCTTGCCGGGGCTCTGTGGCGCCATCTTTACCTTCAGAAAACCAGAGATGACTTTGCCTCCGCAACCCATTTCTTACATTCATTTCTTAATCAACCCCGATCTGGATTCCACCACATCACTCTAAATAAAGTCATTTTTACAAAGCTCACCAATGACTTTCTTGTCACTACCTCCAAGGCACATTTTTGCCATTCTCAACTAACTGGATATTTCTCTTAGAATGCAACCCTCATGAAGTCAGAGAATTTGGCTTTCACTACTACATTCCCAACATCTAGAACAGTCTGGCATAGAAGGTTCTGAATGAATGAGTGAGTGAGTGAATGAATGAATGAATTTTCTCCCAGTGACTTTTGTGACACCCTACTCTCCAGTTTTCCTCCTGCCTCCTTGTGTGTTCCTTCTCTGCCTCCTTTGCAGACTCATCTTCTCCTGCCCTGTGAGATCACACCAAATTTCCATCGTAGGC
Organism: Spilogale gracilis; assembly: GCA_004023965.1. Classification (NCBI taxonomy): domain Eukaryota; kingdom Metazoa; phylum Chordata; class Mammalia; order Carnivora; family Mephitidae; genus Spilogale; species Spilogale gracilis. The sequence goes on along the minus strand of PITA01009073.1, from coordinate 15,358 downwards.
TCTTTTCCTTATATTCTCTTTCCTTGGGAGGTCTTATCCATCACTTTCAATTACCATCTGTGGCAGATTGTATTGCCCAAGGATAGGCATAGCTATGTATTTCTCTCATCCCACATAACCTCTCTACAACATAACTGACACTCTTCCACCAAAAAGTGGGGTCTGAGTTCTCTCCTCTGAAATTTGGTGGCAGCTTATGACTTCCTTAGCCAATGAAGTATGGTGGAAGTGACACTATGTGACCTCTGAGGTTAGGTCATGTAAGAAATACAGTTTCTACCTGTCTCTCTCTCCAAAGATTTTCATTTTTAGAACCAATCCATCCTGTTGTGAGAAAGTCCAGGCCACACGGAGAGGCCACGTGTGGGTGTTGCGGCCAACAGCTAAGCAGCTAAGCTAGGGTCTCAACCAACAGCCAACACCAACATCAGATAATTCCAGCTCCCAGCCCTTGAGTCTTCCAGCTGAGACCTTAGACATTGTAGAGCAGAGTTAGGTCATCTTCTCTGTACCCTGTCCAAAGTCCCAATATACCAAAACCATAGCAGATAATAAATGATTGTGTTTTAAGTCACCAAGTGCTGAGGTCATTGTTGCTCAGCAATAGACAACCACTATACCATGTATGCTGGTAGCGTCAACATTTACATCTCCACCCCAGTCTTTTCCTTTGTTGGACCCATATATCCAAATACCTATGCATCACCTCTACTTGGATGTCTCAATGGAACTACAATCTCACCATATCCAAAACTAATTTCTAATTTCTCCACAACTCTGCTCCTTTTCCAGTGTTTTCTTTCTCAGCAAATGGCTCCACCTTCCTACCATTTTTACAGTCCAGAATTGTAACCCATCCTTAACACTTTCATGTCTCCTCTGATCCACAATAAATGCATCAACAAATTCTGTTTTATCTCTTCAATGTCTCTCTAACCATCTGTCTTCATCATCACTACCATCCTGGTTTAAACTGCCATCACTCCTCCCCTGCCTTCACCCTGAAATGGTTCCCTGTTTTCCCAAATCTCATTCGATTCTCTCTAATTTGTTCTTCACACTGTAGTCAATGTGTCCTTATGTAAGGTAGTGGAATGACTTTTCCTTGTTCTGAAGATCAAGATCAAAATCTTTAGCATGCGCTACAGGGCCATAGGAGATCTAGCCCTTGCCTAATCTCTCGGTATGCCACCTCCCTCAGACTTCTGTTTTGCACAGTACTGACCTTTGTTTTTCCTGGGATGAGCCACGTTCCTCCCAACACAGGCATGGGCAATTATCATCACCCTCCCAGAAAAATTCCTCAGATCTAAGCTCCACTAAGGACGCCTCTCCTGACTCTCTCCCACTCCCCATATAAGGTCCCCTGTTATATACTGTCATAGCTTCAAGTACTTTTTAATCACGGTGTATTTCTGTCTATAACTGCATATCACCTGTGAGATTATATGATTACTATGTCCCCTACAAGATCACAAGCTCCAGGCCAGCAGCATCCGTGTTTATCTGGTCCCTAGCATAGTAAGAAGACATTCTGTAAATATGTACTGTTTGTGAAATAAATGATTGGGGGAGGGGATGCAAAGTGGATGACTGAGCTGTAAGCTCCAGCCTAGCAGGCCAGGAGCTCATTTCTCAGTTTTAAGAAGCCAGTAAATCAAGGAGATTTTGACATGAACTCCACAGCACCTTTCCCCTCTCCAGAAGACACTTTTTCTTTTTAAGAAAATATAAATTGTCTTCAGGTTTCGAACCCCAGTACCAGTATGGGGGGTAGAGGTGAAGGATTTTGATTAGTTTAAACCAATCAGGCAATCCTCTTGCCCAGGCATGAGACAGAAGGCTAATGAGATGGGAAGGGAAGTTGAGTTTCAAACAGTGACAGGAGGATGCTCTTGAATGAAGATGTGATTCTTGGAGCCATTTAGTGTCCTGCGGCTATAAAAGAGCACAGGCCCCATAAATGGCAGAGGTAAGGACTACTGATGGAGAGAACCCAGCTCTTCAATGAGTGGATGAAATAACCAACTCAAAACCATTTATGATATGGGCCAATAAACCATTCCCTATTGGTTTAAGCCAGGGTTTCTCAACAACATCACTGCTGACATTTTGGGTGACAATTCTTTGCTGTGGGTGCTGTTCTGTGCATTGTAGGATACTGAGCAGCCTCCCTGGCCTCTGCCCTCTAGATATATGAGTAGCACCCAAAGCCCAGTTTTGACAACTAAAACTGTCTTCACTTATTGCCAAATGTCCTCTGAGGGACGAAGTCATCTCCACTTGAGAACCACTGGTATAAGCCAACTGAACTAACTTTCTGTGACTTGTAGCGAAAAACTTCTTAACTGATACAGTCTGCCAGTGACCTTTGCTAACCCTAGATATTAAACTTTCTGTACCTCGTCATACCCACAATGGCCTCTAACCCCAGACCTGCTTGCACACACATTCACACAACTATGCCTGCACAACAGCTCTGTTCGGTCCTAGACTTCCTAACCTCTGCTCTGCCCAACTCTGAATTCTCACTCACTGCCCCAGCCACATCCCCAACCATCTCTGCCTTCACCACCTTCTGCCACTTGCTGTGGGGGCTGACAACTGGGTCTTCCGGTTATATGCTCTTGCTCTGATGTGTGTCTCTGCCACAGCTCCCTCTCATTGGGGTGAGGCCAATAGAAATTTCCTTTAACTAGGGGCACCTGCCTTCGGCTCAGGTCATGACCCCGGAGTCCAGGGATGGAGCTCCACATTGGGCTCCCTACTCGGCGGAAAGCCTGCTTTTCCCTCTTTCACTACACCTGCTTGTGTTCCCTCTCTAGCTGTGGTTTGTCTTTGTCGGATAAATAAAATTTTTTAAAAAATTTTTGCTTTAACAACTCCTACCAAGGCTCATTCGCCCTCTGTCTACTGTGCTAGTCATGTCATCAATCTATCATCTCTCCATCCTTCCTTGAATCCATCTACTATTCAACTAGGTTGTGCACACTTACTGTTTTCTAGGAGTTGTGACAGGCACTAGAGAGCAAATCGATGAAGAGATGGAGTGTGTCCTTAAAGAGCACACAATCTGGCTAAGAAGTTCGCTAAGCCAATGAGAAGAGTTACTAAAGTTGAAGACATCTGACCTATTAAGGAAAAATGTGTTTTCACATCCTGAATAGTCCTCACATTTAATTAGGTGTTCAAGATGATGATAATAACAATCTTCATCTACACACGAAGCAGGTCTGGCACGACCATATCTGCAAATATGTTTAATCCAGCTGCAGTGACTCGATGAACTTGGGAGAAATAAGAAGGCCCAAGTTTAAGCTTATTCCGTTAAGTCAGACTTTTTTCCTTCTGGACTTTTCTCCAACTGGTCTGAATTAATGAGGTCCAACTGTTTCTATTTAAAGACAAAGGCAACAAAATCTTCAGGGTATGCCTCCAAAAATCATGCCAGAAGACACACAACATGCACACACACACCCCACTACCACCAACCCCATCATCCACACACTTTGCCCTAGAGACAGGGACACACACTGGCACACCCTGTCAAGCAGTCAACGGAAAAACAGAAATTGGGCATTAGCTCAAAGGGCTTGAAGTTAAGGAGGTGGAGATGGAGGCGTGGGAGGGGGGTGTGTGGGCGGGGTAAGAGGGTAGTTCATGAAGAAATGGTTCCAAGCACAACAGAGAAGCTCTCGGTGGGCCGAAGATTCTGGATTTCCTCTTTGGTTCTTTCAAAGAATCAGTCTCTGGCTCTGTTTGGTGGGGGCACCAGCACTTGTGGGGTGTGGTCTTGGGTTCACTTCCCTTCACAGTAACTCTATTGTTCAGAAACTGCGGCCAATTTATGGAAAGAGGTGGAATGTTTATGTAACTGACTCTGCTTTAGACAAGACGTTTGAAAAGGGGAAAAAAATGACAGATGGAAGGAGGCCAGTCCAAACAGGGTTTTTCTTCCTTTCTGGACACAGATGTTGGAAAAAAGGAGGAGAGGGAAGATGGGAGGGAGAGAAGAAAGTCCGGGACTGAGAAGGAATGCCAAAGTCCGAGCTGGCCAGAGACAGCCAGAGTCTGTCTTTGTGGCCAGGGGCAGAGCCTTGGAGCAGAGTCTCCATTTTTGGAAGCTGCTGTTTTAATTAAATAGGTCAACTTAGTCAGAACAGCTCTGGTGTGAGGTCTGGATCTCATTAGGCTAAAATGGGTGGGGTAGGGCTGGCGGAGGGGGAGTGGATCCCCTGGTGTGTACGTGGGGGGTGGGGGCCAGGGATGAGGGAACTTCTTTACTGCTCTCCCCAAAGCCAGGCCCCAGGCAGCTGGAGCTGCCAGGAGGGCCAGACCGCAGATGGAGAATGCGCTTCATTAAGCACAGAGTCTGCTCTGCCGCCTGGAGGCCCGGACAGACTGGAAAAATCAGAATGGCTTTAAGGGGGGGAGGTTTGCAGGGACAAATCTCATCGCTCCAACAGCCCAAGTGAGTGAGGAATTAGGAGAAAAATTCTCATACCTATACCTTCCCTTGAACATTGGGAGCTGACTTTGGGCGTAGAAGGCAAAGGCGAGAGCAAAAAGGAGATGAAATCTTTGTCTTGCAGATTATAGGATTTCTGATCTTGGGAGCCCCTATCCAGTAGGGGAGATGGTTCCCTGCCCTTAAGGAACCCAGTTTGTTGCAGGAGACTCCACCTTTGCTCTTGGGAATTTCTGTAGACAGCCCTGACCCTGGGGTCTCTAGTCTGGTGGGGGAGGCAGGGCTGTAGTAATGAAATGGATATCAAGCTCATACAAAATTAGCATGAAAACAGGCTCCAGTGAATTTCATGCCAAGTGAGGAGAAGGTATATTAAAGGACTTGTATTGGGGTGCCTGGGCGGCTCAGTTGGTTGGGCGCCTGCCCTGGGCTCAGATTATGATCCCAGGACCCTGGGATCCAGCCCCACCTTTGGATCCCTGCTCACTGCTCAGCGGGGAGTCTGTTTCCTCCCTCTGCCCCACCCCACCCCACCCCACTCCTCTCTCACATGCTCTGCTGTCTCTCTCAAATAAATAAAAAATCTTTTAAAAAATTAAAAATAAATAAAAATAAAAGACTCGTATTTACCGTGGAACTAGGTTTGGGATGGTGCCTGGAGGAGCGCAGATCTGAGCAGCGTGATGACCACGGCTCGGCGAGAACAATAGGACACGCCTGCACATTCATCGCTCAAAGGAAGCAGGACTTAGAATCCCATACCTCCAGAGATCTCAGTTTGACCGGTTGGAGGTAGTGAGGCCAGGTCTGGATATCCAACATCTGCCAGCAGAATAAAGACCAGTCAACTGACTGCCAAGTTTTCTCCCAGATTCAAACCTAGCCTCAGAGTTTGCTGGGTCAGGGAGCGGTGACATTGCTGTCAGCGCATCTAGAGTCAGACACCTACCAGGTCAGCTGTCTCCCAAGAATAAGATGACCCTATACCTTATCATCTAAATGGGGACCCTTTGGAGGGGGATAGGGATGCTACTAATAATTATGCTAGGCCCACAGCCATAAACCAGGATATTTCACTAAAATCTTCCTAAAGTATTTAAGGGTCTAGGTGTGTGTGCAGCTGAGGTTTTAAGAAAGCAAAGGATTAGTTTCAAATATCCTCCTCAGTGCCTCAGTTGTACTCCAAGATTCTTCGAGAAATATGATAACTATGCTAAATAAAACATGCAGTATGTGTAGCACGTGTGTACTTAGGGACAATGTATATGTACGTGTAGACGTACAGATTCTGTCTGGATACATAGCTAAGTAGAGAAATAGATCCAAAAACTAGAGAAGTCTTGTGATTTTTCAAAAATTATTTAAATTAAAATAGAGACCTTGAAAACTTTAGTTCTTACAGCAAACCCCTTGGGACTATGTCCCCAGCCTCCCAAGGCTGGGGATGCTATCATAGATAGATACTATTCGTGATTACCCACATCTTTTACACACCCTCTAGATATTTTAATAGTTCTTCAGGGTATACATGCTAACTTCCCAAGGAAATGTAAGACAAATGAAATGGCTCACATTTTCCAGTTTCCCTCGCTGTGAGGAGGGCAGGTGAGCGATTTAAGCAGATGCACTCTGTGCTCAGAATAGAATTTCCCTGGGACAAGGACATGGTAAGGGTCACCCTCTTTGCTAACACCAGATGACAGCAGGCACAGTGACAGGCAGCAGCTCCCCAGGCAGCCAGATCTGCAGTGTGGCTCTGGGAGTTGTCCTAGAATCTCAGCCTAGAGTCTCAGTTTTCAGTCCTTCCAATATCCTTAATAAGTCTCTTTCTGTTTAAGCCAGATGGAGAAGGTTCTTGCTTTTTTGTTGTGTTTTTAAATTTTTTTAATTTTTTTTAAAGATTTAAATTTATTTGACAGAGAGAGAGAGAGCATGCACACAAGCATGGGGGAGTGGCAAGCAGAAGGAGAGGGAGAAGCAGGCTCCCTGCTGAGCAGGGGAAGCCCCATGCGAAACTTGATCCCAGGACCCTGGGACCATGACCTGAGCCAAAGGCCATCGCCCAACCAACTGAGCCACCAGGCACCCTGTTGTGTTTTATTTAATGAAGAAAGACTCTGATGAGTTCAGGTGATTCAGGGGCAAAGTCTGAAGAGTATTTTTTGATACACACTGAGGGATGGGACCCATCCCAGGGGAAAGTTAGCCCCAGGGGGTGAAATGAAATTACCAGAAAAACCATCTCATTTATTCAGTGCCCAGCCCCTCTTTTAACCTGGATCTCCATCCACTTGCTTCCCTCTGCCCTCCCCTTCTTCCCTGCCCCCATCTCTGGAGCTCCATCCCATTTCCTGTCTATCCTCACACTGTCCCTCAGAAGCAGTGAGTGATTTACTATCCTTCAGGATGGTAAAATGAAGTCCAGAGAGGGGCGCCTGGGTGGCTCAGTTGGTTGGGCAACTGCCTTCGGCTCGGGTCATGATCCCGGAGACCCGGGATCGAGCCCCACATCGGGCTTCCTGCTCGGCGGGAAGCCTGCTTCTCCCTCTCTCATTCCCCCTGCTTGTGTTCCCTCTCTGGCTGTGTTTCTCTCTGTCAAGTAAATAAAAAAAATCTTTTTTTTTTTTTTTTTTAAACGTTTTTATTTATTTCTTTATTTTTATTTTTTATTTTTTTTTAAGATTTTATCCATTTGACACAGAGAAACACAGCCAGAGAGGGAACACAAGCAGTGGGATTGAGAGAGGGAGAAGCAGGCTTCCTGCCGAGCAGGGAGCCCGATGTGGGACTCGATCCCGGGTCTCCGGGATCATGACCTGAGCCGAAGGCAGTCGCTCAACCAACTGAGCCACCCAGGCGCCCAATAAAAAAAAATCTTAAAAAAAAAAAATGAAGTCCAGAGAGGGCAGGGTCTTGACCATGGTTGTGGAGCTGGCAAAGCGTAGATCTGGGATGACACCTTTGCTCTTAGCCTTCATCTCTATATTCAGGAGCCTAGAACTTCCCAACCAGGACTCCCTGGAGTCTTGACCCCATCAGGCATCTGCATTAGCTTGGTATACGCTGAAAAGGGTGGTCTGACTCAGATTTGGAGTCCTATCTCTGACCTGAGGCAGAGCAATCCTGGATAAGTTTCTGACCCTCTTTGGGCCTCAGTTCCCTGATCTGTTACCTTAACGACTTGCTAATTCTTCACCTTTTGGATATCACAGATTCAGTTAAAAAATCTGATCCTCTTTCTCCTGGCCTTCCCCTAAACCCCTCGAAAATGCGCACAAGGCATTTTCTATAAAATTTCAAGGGGATGTTGCCCTCTGGCATACTATCTTCCTGGACAACCATATAGGATTGTTAAGAGAGTCAGACCAAAACTGAGCTAAAGGGGGTTTTATAAGCTACAAAGTATTTTATAATTTTGAGAGAGATCAATTACCCAGGAAGCTTACCCCTTTCCTAAACTCTGGGGGATGGTAGTGACATTGAATCAGAGTTCCCAGATCCTGTCATGAAAACTCGCCTGCACTGGGGTCCTCTTAGCAAGAGGTTGCCTCCTCCCACTCGTGGGGCCTCACTGAGGCTTCACGGCTCCATAGTCCAGGGCCCCAAACATCACTTCCCTTCAGCTTTCTGCTCCTTGCAGCCGACCTCCTCCACTCCACACATGGATGGTGGCATCTCTCAGACACTGTCCCTTTGGGGACAATCACATAGTCATTTATTGGCTTCTATCCTACAAGATGGCACAGAGCAGTCAGGGAATGTGGACAGATTTGGCAAGCACGGTGCCATCTGTCCCAGCCTTGTGGTCCTTTCTGTCACTCCTATTTCTCAGACCTCATGTCTAAATTTGGGGCTCAGAACACATAAACCCAGGACTCATTTCTCCTTGGGATACTCTCAGATGGGAAGGATGTAGAGACAGGCACGTGTGGCCTGATTAGAGGTTAGGGCGCGCGTGTGTGTGTGCATGTCATGCACACACACACACAGTCACACTCACCTGGGGAGGGCCTGACCTGGCCTGCATGGCACCAAGGCGCTGCATCAAAGGAGAGGAGTGGCAGAGCTGGTGGTTACTCTGGCATGTGGCTCTCCTTCCTGCCAGTGTTTCCCTGACAAGACTTTACTTGCACCCACATCCTCCCTCTCTGGTGGCAGAGAGGATTAACGAGCACTCTGCTCCTAACAAAGGCCCTTGCCACCCTGGGAACACTGCTGCCAGTCGCCTCCCAGCACCTGCCCACCCACCTGCCTACTCACTGGGGGTTGACCCCACATAGCCCCTCCAAGGCAGCAGGGATGGGGACAGGATGACGCAAAGAAGGAATGACCCAGAGACAGGGCACCCCAGTATATGGACCCTTCAGTGCCTGGAAATTTTCTCTGGATAATCGCTGGGAATAACAGCAGTGTCCAATGCCCTTCTGTAGTCCCATGGCCATGAGGGCCGGGCCTGAGAGAAGACGTCCGGAAGCAATATCATGGTGCACCAGGCAGCAGGGAGGGGAAAGAATGTTGTTGTGAGCTGGGGGAGCTGTTTCTTTCCCTGTATAAGGGATCCAGGGGATCCAGATCCAGACCCAAGGCCAGGCCTTTGCCAGGGCCCATGGCTCAGAACTATTCTGGCCAATATGGTAGCCACTAGACTCATGTGACTACTGAGCCCTTGAAACGTGTCTTGTTCTAAGTGACATCTGTTGTAAGTGCAAAATACACACCAGATTTCAAAGACTTAGTACCAAACAAAAAAGAATATAAAATATATTGTTCATAATTCTAATATATGTTAAAATGAAAATATTTTATTGCTGGGTTAATAAATAATAAATAATATTATTAAGATAAAGATCATCCACTTTGAATTTATATTTCCTGAAGATTTTAGTTATTCATTTGAGAAAGAGAAGGAGACAGCATGAGTTAGGGGGGAGGTAGGAGAGGGGAGAAGCAGTGAGCCCGATGTGAGGTATCCCAGGATTACGGGATCACAGTCTGAGTCAAGGGCAGACGCTTAAGTGACTGAGCCACCCAGGCACCCCTGAACTTATGTTTTTAATGTGGCTACCGGAAAATTTAAAATTGCATGTGTGGTTCACATTACATTCCTACTGAACAAAGCAGGTAATGCAAAAGCAAAGCCAAGGGCCCACTCAGAGCAGTCAGCTTTGGAGACTGGACAGAGGACCAGGAAGGAGGCCCACCTCAAGGTACTTATCATGAGCTTCAGCTGGGATCAGGAGCTTCTGAAGAGCTTATCTGAGAATAAACCAGAACTGGACCTAGAACCCAGAACTCCTGATATCCATTTCCATGCTCAAGATAAATCTCACTCTCGGAGCTGGGCTGTGGAGCTAGGGGCTTTTGGCAGAGGCGAGGGAGAGGGTGCCCCCAGGACTGTGGGGCATCTGTCTCGTGGGCCTTCCCTACTGGACACACTGAAGTTTCAGAGACTGGACTGATGGTGGTGGTGGGAGTGGTGGTAGTACCTGTTTCTTCCTGCCAGGAGGCTTGTCACAGCCTCCCAGCTCAGGAAAGCAAGATCCCCCTGCCATCCCCGGGCATGTTTTATTATTTATTGACCCCGAGGAGGGCTGCCCACGCTGGCCTTCCAGCTGGTTAATTGGATTTCATGACAACTTTTTTAAAAGGAATTTTCTGAGGAGCAGCGTTGTGTCCTGCCCCAGGGGCCCTGTGAGCTTCCCTCCATCTCCTTGAAAACACAGCTACTGCTGCCCATCGTGGAGTTCTAATCACACATGTCCGGGTCATCCCAGCCCCACTGGGAGCTGTGGAGGGGCTAGCGATCAGCTGATGCTCACGGATGGGAAATAAGCCCCCCTTTTTGGCAGAGTTGAAGAAAACCTACCATGTAGCTGATATGCGGGAGACTGCTGGTTAATTTGGGTGCCATTTCAGCTTCGATGACAGTCCCTGGTAGGTGAAGGTGTGGGGCTTGCCAGAATCAGAATGCCGGAGGTTTGCGTTTCCTTCTGCCGAGGAGACCCATAAACATAAGGCCATGATAACAGTTATTATCAAGGCAGAAGCCCCTATTTAAACAATTACTTTGAGAATAGGCAGCTAAACGCTTGTATGTCACAGATCTGCTTATTGTCCTTTCTGGGCGGTCAGCTCTGCCAGGGGGAAGGCCTCACCCCCAGCACGCTCGGGGTGGACAGCAGGAGAGTCCCCGCGGGTTCATGGCCATTCACTGTCTCATGGTAGAGCAGCAGATAAAAAGAGCCCAAAGCCTGTTGTGCAGCATCTTTGCGTTTCCCAACCTGCATCCTCAAAAACAGGCAAGAATCCTCGGTGTTAGGGTGGGATTTACTGGAGAGCTCTTTTAAACTGTTTGTTCCTGCCAGGATGAGCTCCTGTGTGGGGAGGGTCACTAAGGATGGTGGCTGAGGAGTGTCAAGCCAGAAGGGGAGGAGCTGAGTCCAGTGTCTTTGCTGTGCTGGGTTCCGATGCTGGACACTTGAGCTCACGTATGTGCCCATAAAGCACCGTCCAGTGGATGGCCGAGAAGAATCCTGTCCTAGGGTTTAGAAAGGACCCCACAGAAAAGACCCTGAAGGACAGGCCCTCAAACCTGTAGACATTAAGTATGGCAGTTGAGCCAGCAGCCACGGAGGCCCTCTGACTGTGGGCTTTCTTTTCCTCATGGACCTGCTCCCTGAAATGTGCCCACATCAACAAGGGCGATGATCACAGAGCTCTTGGGATTATATGCTTATACTGTGTAAAGTGACTTCCATCCATTAACTGGTACACCTCCCAATAACCTAGTGGGGTAGCTGTTATCATTGGCCTCATTCTACTCACGAGGAAACCAGAGCTTAGAGAAGTCATTTGCTAGATAAGAGACATTTATAGAAAGCATGTGCCCATAAACCAATGTCCTGTGGTCACAAATTTACCTGAAGTCAGGTCTGTAACTAAGGTTTCCGATTCCAAATCTCATGGTTAATTCCTACTTTTAATGCTTTTCTAAAAACAAAACAAATCCCCCAAATCTAAGATTCCCATTGAAAATTCATTATAGAGAGGGAATCTTACATCTTCTACATCCTGGAACAGCCTATAATAGCTCAGGAAGGTGTCATGCAAAAAGTGGACCTTGAATTGGCCTTGAGAGGAAGTTACTCTCTATGGGACAGGGAGTGGTCATCCCACGCTAAGGAAAAGACAGGGGTAAGGGCTGAGAGATGGGAAGGAGCAGGTCATTAGGAGAGGACATTGAGGAACCAATGTGGCTGGAGCAGAAGGTGGGGTTGAGCAAAGTTTGGAGTGTATTAAAACCTTTCAGGCCCGAAAGGTTAATAACATCTGTTAGGCTGGTGACAATCAGACACAGAATGGATGGGAGGGAAGGAGTGAGGTCTAGGATATGTCAAGGCTGCGATGATAGTACATTCTCAAGTTAGAGATAACTAGAGGGATGGAAGTAGCCAACTGCGGGAGCAGAAGGGAAAGAAGTTCTGGTAACTCTGAGATTTCAAGGATGTGAACAGAGGATGGCTCCCTGTAAATGACCCCACCCCCAATGTAGGACACTGCATCCCAATCTGGAGCAGCCCACCCACTGGGCACTCCTGCCTTGCAAATCTGGCTTGGAGGTAGGCTTTCCCTTCCCAGTTCCTCCCTGCCTGCTCTGCAGAAAGCCTGAGACATTCCTCATTTCTCCAGCTTCTCTAATTTTATGATTGTATGAAAATAAGGTTCCCAAATTGCCTTTAATTAGCTTTAATAAGACAGCCTTTTTGCTAATTAAAATGATTATTAAGAAACCATTTATTGAGAATGAACACAGTTGTTAGAACCTAGGAGAATTCTGAACCTTAATAATAATAACAGCAGCCATCACCAGCCCTGCGGGCCACTAGTTCACCTGTCCCACTCCTGAATTCAAATGGGGTGGCACTCTGGCTCAGGCCTAACATTTCAGCCTTCTCCCTCTCCAGGTGCCTCCACGACCAAATGCTGCCTGCATCACTAGGTCTGCTCATTCCCCCAGCACTGCAGACTAGGGGTCCGGAAATAATCACCCCAGTTTGCCTGTCAGAGCACTCCTGGCTGCAGGAGCAAAGCTGGGCAGGCAGAGGCCTGTGAAACCTCCAGACTCACTTCATCGCCCTGGGCCTCAGCTTCCCAGACTGTGAGAAGGGTGGGTGGTGGGCCAGGGTGGTCTCAGAGGTCCCTACCCTTCTTGGACAGTGGTGATGCTAAGTCACCTGACGGAGCCTGCACGCTAGGCAAGGCGCACCTCTGGGTAGTGTGGGGGCGTAGAACTGGCAGAGCCATGCTGCTCACTGCAGTTCCCTCCTCCCTCTCTGGGAGGGCTGTGCAAGAAACCAAGGCAAGGCACTTCTGTCGGGAAATGCAGGAGATGCCTCAGAGACAACACAGCTCCCTCAAGGAAGAAGCAGGGCTTGGGGTAGTGAGGTGACACCCAGGTGCTGGGCCCGAGGCATGTAGGTGTAGCTCCCTGGTCCCCCCATCTCTGGATCCCTGGATCCCCAGACTAGACTCCCTCCCCCACCCCTCCCTACCCTGCCCCTGGCTGCATGGCTGACAGCTCCAGGGTGATGGCAAAGGGCTTGTGCTGTCATCTTTTCCTGCAGGCTGCCAGGGAGCCAGAGTCTGGAGGGGGGTGAACCTCAACCTAAAGCAATACCCAGGGCGGAGGAGGGGAGGGGGACAACTTGGATTGAAAGTGATGCAGAGGGGCGCCTGGGTGGCTCAGTTGGTTAAGCGACTGCTTTTGGCTCAGGTCATGATCCTGGAGCCCCATGATCGAGCCCCACATCGGGCTTCCTGCTCGGCGGGAAACCTGCTTCTCCCTCTTTCAGTCCCTCTGCTTGTGTTTCTCTCTGTCAAATAAATAAAATCGTAAAAAAAAAAAAAAAGAAGAAGAAGGATTTAAAAAAAAAAAAAGAAAGAAAGAAAGTGATGCAGAAATCCACGCCAGAAGAGAGGCCCCGGGCATTTTCTGGGGACATGTCTGGGCTGTGTCTGCCTTCCTGAGCTGTGGGTCCGGCTTTGCCCTGCACCCCACCCTCCCACTGTCCTCCCAGGGTCCCTCGAGGGACCTGGTCAGCAGCATATTAAGAGTATTTTTAAGGGTGACTGGGTGGCTCAGCAGGTTAAAGCCTCTGCTTTTAGCTCAGGTCATGATCTCAGGGTCCTGGGATCGAGGCCCGGGTAGGGCTCTCTGCTCAGCAGGGAGCTTGTTTCCAGCCTCTCTCTCTGCCTGCCTCTCTCTGTCAAATAAAATAAATAAATAAATAAATAAATAAATAAATAAATATTTTTTAAAGAGTATTTTAAAATATTACAGTGGAAAGAACGTGGGCTTTGAGTCCTACAGCCCCGGGCTCCAGTTGGCGGTGTTACTAGCTTTGTGACCTTCTGTGACGCTTTACTGAGCCTTAGTTTCCCCAAGGAGCGACTATAAGGATTGTGTGCAGCAAGGACGCTGAGATGACCCACTTGGGCCCTAACCCAAGGCTCTGCCGGCCCCTCCCTGCACCAGGGGCTCTAGCGCAGCTCGGTCAGCGCGGGAAGGCGCAACCGAGACCTCTGCTGGGGGCCAGTCACCCGTGAGTGTCGGGGTGGCGCCGAGGCCCGGGTGCTGCGTCAAAGCTCCCCAGGGGTTCCTCTGTGCAGCCGGAGTTGAGAACCAGTTTGGCTGAAGGAATAAACAAAGAGGCCTTGGTGGGGAGGAAGGGAAGGGAGCAGCTGGGTCCCCTACCGTGTCTGCAGGTGGCCCCTTCGCACCACACTCATATGCCCGCGGACCCAGCCACATGCACGCCCAGCACACACGCACGCTGGTTCAGAGGGACCCACGCTTACCCATACAACACCCACACACGCCCATTCACGCCTCACACCCACCCCGCCTGTCTTCTGCGGGCGAGCCCCGCGGCAGGGACCACCCCCTCCCCGGCTGGCATGGACACCCGCAGTGGGTCCCGGCCCTGGCGCTCCGAGGGTCTTCGGCCCGGTGGACCCCGGCGCTCTGCTACCGGCGACAGCGCGGCTCCTCGGAGCCTGGGGCGCTCCACAGAGCCCCCGCCGGGCCGCGCGGCTCTGGCTCCGGCTCTTTGTTATGCTAATTCCCCTTCCCAGCTGGTGCCAGCTGCCTGCACAATGAGCGCCGGGAGCCCTCGCCAGCCCTCGCCAGCCCTCGCCAGCCAGGGAGTGGGGGCGGGGTGGGGGTGGGGGCTCCGCGACCTGCACCCGGGATCCTGGCCTTGCCCAGCCCGGCAAGGTGGTGAGTGGCCCAAAAAGCATCCTCCCTGCTCCCTCCCCTCCCTCAGGCTTGCAGGGCCGCGCCCCTCGGGGCCTGTAGGGCAACCACTGATTCATTCCAGTCGCCCCGGCTGCCCGCCCTCCAGGTGCCAGGGCTTGATGAAAAGTAAAAGGCTCCTCTGCGGCTCGAGAGCAGTGCGGATGAAAGAGGAGCAGCCGCCTCCCAGACCACACAGCTAATCCTCCCATAAACCTCGAGCAAATAAGGGGAGAGGAAGAACAGGCCGGCTACAGATGTGGAGTGCAGCCTCAGGGGATCCCCAAATTAAAACTCATGCAGGGGAAGCACTTGGACCACCACCAAATGACACTAATTGGGTTATGGGACCATAATCTTGGCTCTTATAAAAAAAACCTACAACAGTTATAGTCACAGCTGCAAGCACTGTCTTCATAAACAGAAGGGGGAAAGTCCTCTATTTTATTACTCATAAACATGAGAGAGAAGAGGGTTCGCAGATCTCCTGCCTGTGTAGGGTAGGCAGCCTGGTTGCTTGAAGGAGAGGATAACTTTGTGCCAGGAGGAGCAGTGCTGTGGCTGGCTGGTTCAGGGATGTTTGGAGCTAATGGGCT
>PITA01009072.1:0-80309 GCA_004023965.1 Spilogale gracilis | reverse complement strand
AGTTGGTTGGGCGACTGCCTTCGGCTCAGGTCATGATTCCGGAGACCCGGGATTGAGTCCCACATCGAGCTTCCTGCCTGGAGGGAAGCCTGCTTCTCCCTTTCTCACTCCCCCTGCTTGTGTTCCCTCTCGCTGTGTTTCTCTCTGTCAAATAAATAAAATCTTAAAAAAAAAAAAGATTAAAAATAAAAAAATTTCCAGCTGAGAACCACTGCTCTAGTGGATGCTGACCATATTTTACACGCTCAATAAATACTTCTTGATTGCTCATGTGTTAAGGAGAAATGCTTACCTCAAAGTCATGGAACATTAAGCAGGGTACTCTCTAGGGGACTTTCTATGTACCAAATTCCTTATAAGTAGTTAGAAAGAACACCTGATACTGGCAATTTTCATACCCAGCCACCTATTTTATAAAACATTCACCAAGGTTAAGAAAAATGAATGTCACATCCCCATTTTAGTTTTGCTTACATCAAAGAAATAACCAATTTGAGAAAAAAACTTGACTAAACATAAATAGGTTTATTTAAAGAATATTTATTAACCCATTATATGTAGCCTATTATACCTCAGTTGTCTCTCTCTAGAGACTTTAATACCCGTAATTCTCTAGGAAGTCCTCCATACATCTCAAGCTCTTGATATTTTTTTGTTATATATAGAGAGATGCACACACACACAAAAACATAGGTAAATGCATTTAATTTACCCTCAGATAGAAACTGGTTCACACAGAAAAAGGGTAAAAACAAGCTAAATTAAATATATGTTCTATAATGTTCTATTTCTCTTTGGTAAAAAGATTATTTTACAAATAATAATGAAACATGGGATGCGGGGCGCCTGGGTGGCTCAGTTGGTTAAGCGACTGCCTTCGGCTCAGGTCATGGACCCAGAGACCTGGGATCGAGACCCATATAAAGCAGTGTTCCAGGCCTAGGTATTTGGCTGGCAGTCTTTTAAAAAACTAAAAAATAAATTAAGTTTTCCAGAAAAGTCTATTCTAAGTGCTAATCTCTTTTTCAAAATTTAAGCCTGTTCATAATTCTTTAATGTTGACTACTGTAAACTGAAACACTTATCTTTTATATTTGTGGCAACTATTATATATTTTCCTAGTATAGAAACAACTTTGAAAAGGGAAAGGAAATTTGAAACAATGCAGTACCTTATTATACATCTAGAACATACATTCATGCTATATAGCAGTGTTTCTCAACAGAATGTAGGGGGTAAAGAGTGCCTCCAGAAGACATCTGACAATTTCTGGAGACAATTTTGGTTATCACAACTCATGGGGGGGAAGGCAGTGCTACTGGCATCTAGGGGGTGGAAACCAGGGATGTTGTTAAAACAACCTATAATATATAGGACACTCCTCACAACAATTACCCAACCCAAAATGTCAACAGTGCTGAGACTGAAAAACTACAATTAGAAAGTGGACATGAATGGATGGACATATACACATCTTTCAACTCAAATACAAACACATTAAAAAAAAATTTAAAAACACACACTTACAGTAATTTGCTGTTTTTCAACAAGAATATAACTTAGATTACATTTTTTCATAAAATGAGTTGATAATGCTGGTGGTGAATCTGGATCAACAGGAGCATAAGCAGCAGGGACTTGGAGAATTCTAAAGAAACAGTATAATGTCAGCATAGAAGATCTGTTGAAAATCATCTTTATATATTTCTATTTCTCTATGTACTTTACTACTGACTATATCAGAAATGCCCAGGGGCACCTGGGTGGCTCAGTTGGTTGGGCAACTGCCTTCGGCACAGGTCATGATCCTGGAGACACGGGATCAAGCCCCGCATCGGGCTCCCTGCTCGGCAGGAAGCCTGCTTCTCCCTCTCTCACTCCCCCTGCTTGTGTTCCCTCTCTGGCTGTGTTTCTCTCTGTCAAATAAATAAAATCTTAAAAAAAAAAAAAAAAAAAGAAATGCCCAATATTTTCATTGACACATCTTTGGTTATAGTTATTTTGTCTTTAAGAGAGAATATCCATCATTAAAGTGTTATCACTTAATATACAGAAATCCAAGATTTTTTAAAGCTAATGTATTACAGTATAATATACTTGGTTAGCACTACTACTAAAATACCAACAGGTAGCTGAGTCTTCTTTCTTCTAATTAAGATAACATAAGCTAAATATCCACATGTAACTTACTAGTATGCAGATTAATACAATCCATACTAAAAATGACATTTCACCAAAACCAGGATTCCTTAAGGGGGTTGGAGGGGAACAACTTTAAAATTGATTTTTAAGTGGCAATAAGATCCAAAATCAGGGGCACCTGGGTGGCTCAGTTGGTTAAGCAACTGCCTTCGGGTCAGGTCATGATCCCAGAGACCAGGGATCGAGTCCCACATCAGGCTCCCTGCTCGGTGGGAAGCCTGCTTCTCCCTCTCTCACTCCTCCTGCTTGTGTTCCCTCTCTGGTTGTGTTTCTCTCTGTCAAATAAATAAAATCTTTAAAAAAAAAAAAAAGATCCAAAATCAGTTAGTTGTTTTAATTAAAAGTACTTTGAGATAGGGGGACCTGGCTGGCTCAGTCAATAGAGCATATGACTCCTGATCTTGGGGTTGTGGGTTTGAGTCCCACTTTAGAGATTACTTCAAGATAAAATTTTTAAAAAGTGTATATATAGGTATATATACTTTTTATTTTTTAAAGATTTTATCCATTTATTTGACAGAGAGAGAGATCACAAGCAGGCAGAGGGAGCAGAGGAAGCAGGCTCCCTGCTGAGCAGACAGCCTGATGCGGGCCTCGATCCCAGGACCCGGAGACCATGATCTAAGCTGAAGGTAGAGGCTTTAAACCACTGAGCCACCCACACGCCCTAGGTATATATACTTTTGAGGTACACTCTGGGGACAACAGATTTTGGCTGGAAAGTCTCAATGAATGAAAGTAAAATTTTAATTTTTTGCTTTATATTTATACAATTAATCTACTAACACATATCCCATGGGATGCATATCAACTTTTCTAATTCTTTAGCGGCTCTTATTTACTGCAGAACCCTAGTACAGAAATTACTATGTAAGGATAATATTCTAGAACAACTCAATAAACATTTTACAAATGATCGTTCGAATCAGTGTCTTCCTCAGTTCATAGCTCAGCTTTTATGAACCATCATCCAAAACTGTCATTTATTCCTTCACTTACTGAATACCTAAAATTTCGTCTCAGGGGGAAAAAATAGTTACATTATTTCTGAAACACTTGTTTTCTTTGATATTACAGAATTTGACTGTTTTCTTTCTTTTTTTTTTTTAAAGATTTTATTTATTTATTTGACAGAGAGAAACACAGCTAGAGAAGGAACACAGCAGGGAGAGTGAGAGAGGGAGAAGCAGGCTTCCAGCCCAGCAAGGAGCCTAATGTGGGGCTCCCAGGTTTCCGGAATCCTGACCTGAGCCAATGGCAGTGGCTTAACTAACTGAGCCACCCAGGCGCCCCTTGACTGTTTTCTTTTGGCAGACAAAAGAAGCCTTTATATTTTGGAGACATTTAAGTATTCTTTTTTTTTTTTTTTTTTTTTTTTTTTACATTTAAGTATTCTTAGCAAAAACTTCTCGACTCTCCTAAATAAACTCAGATTAACTTAAATGATTAAAAATAATCCTGGGGTATGGATGCCTGGATGGCTCAGTCAGTTAAGCATCTGCTTTCAGCTCAGGTCAATCCCAGGGTTCTGGGACCCTACTCACTGCTCCCCTTGCTTGTGCACATGCACTGTCAAATAAATAAAATCTTTAAAAAACAGTAATAAATAATAAAGGAATATTAATTCCTTGAGCTTAAAATCGAACAAACAATACATAAAAATAAAATAGTAAAGGGGCGCCTGGGTGGCTCAGTTGGTTGGGCGACTGCCTTCGGCTCGGGTCATGATCCCGGAGACCCGGGATCAAGCCCCACGTCGGGCTCCCTGCTCGGCGGGAGGCCTGCTTCTCCCTCTCTCACTCCCCCTGCTTGTGTTCCCTCTCTGGCTGTGTTTCTCTCTGTCAAATAAATAAAATAATTTAAAAAAAAATAAAATAAAATAAAATAAAATAAAATAAAATAGTAAAGATTAAGTTACAACATATTCTGTGTATTAAAGAATTATAAATTAGGTTAGAAAACTGTGAGTTTAATATTAAAACAATTACCCTAAAATCCAAGAGGGTAAGTTTATCCCAGGATGGCAGTAGAGACCAACTTCCCGAATTCCTTGAAAGTCACAGTGTAATTGCAGGAAATTTGATAATTCTGAAGCAGCATTAACCACAGTTTCATAGGTGTAATAAACTGGAGGCTGGTTGTTACACTCATCAAAACATACAGCTATTTTATCTGAATAAATGGAAGCAGCCTGATGCACCAGTTCGTGAAGAGTCATTTCACTGAAGTTTCTCTAAACATCATTGGTAGCAGAGAACTCCACCTATATATAGAAATATTATGGGGACAGGTGTTTCAGGGAACCTGGTAGGATGAGAAAGGGAGAGGGAAACTTCTCTATCAATCACACCTCACAATAATATATCAAAAATATAATTAATCTTAGAACCCAGGAATGGGTTTGACCTAAGAATCGACCTAACAATGGGTCAGTGCTGGAAGAAAATTTGGAAGAGGAGCCGTATACACAAGGTAGAATGATACAGGTAAAAATGTAGTCTCTCTCAACTGCCCACAAAGGGGAAAAAAACAAAAAACTAACCAATAACACTCAAATTAAAGCACAACATCCTTAATTTTTTCATTTTTCTTCAGTTATCATTCCAGATTAAAATAAAGTGGTTAAAATTCTTTCAAAAAATCTCTGAAAAGACTAATGGGAATAAACTGTGCTTTTAGGAACTGAACTTAGGTGACAGAAAAACAAACCCTTGACAGAAAAAAGAAAGAACTACCTAAATCCACCCAATTTTAGCCCACTATATATAAACTATATTACTTATTATAATACTTAAGAGGTCACAGTCCCCTCTATAAATGTTTAATAACCTCTTTATTCTCTATTTTTAAATTCCCAATAAATTCATTTAATACAGTATTACAACTCAAAGCATTCTATCAATACAATATTCTCCAGATTTCAATAAAAACAAAGATTTTAGGGGCGCCTGGGTGGCTCAGTTGATTAAGCGACTGCCTTCAGCTCAGGTCATGATCCTGGAGACTCAGGATCGAGTCCCATGTCAGGCTCCCTGCTTGGCGGGAAGCCTGCTTCTCCCTCTCTCGCTGTGTTTCTCTCATCAAATAAATAAAATCTTAAAAAAAAAAAAAAAAAAAAAAAAGAGATTTTAAACAGTATTTCATGAAAAAAAAACACAACTTTAGGGATCATCAATTAAGAAATAACTGCTAGGGGTGCCTCAGTGGCTCAATTGGTTAAGCAACTGCCTTTGGCTCGGGTCATGATCCGGGAGTCCCCGAATCGAGCCTTGCATCAAGCCCTGCATTGGGCTCCCTGCTCGGCAGAAAGCCTGCTTCTCCCTCTCACTTACCCTGCTTGTGTTTCCTCTCTAGCTGTGTTTCTCACTGTTGGAATAATAAAATCTTTAAAAAAAGAAATAACTGCTAGTATTTCCTTGAGAATAAAAGTGATTTTTTTTCTCTTCTGTGAACTCTTTCCCATATTTCAAAAGCAAGATTTACAAAGTAGCCTACTTTACTTGTTTATACATATTTGAACTGATTTAACTGATCCAAAATAAAATTAACTTTTATCTATATTATTTTATATGAATTAGAAAACACAATATTCCTAAAGAATGCAAAATGAGGGGCACTTGGGTGGCTCAGTTGGTTGGGCGACTACCTTCGGCTCAGGTCATGATCCTGGAGACCCGGGATCGAGCCCCACATCGGGCTCCCTGCTCCGCGGGAAGCCTGCTTCTCCCTCTCACTCCCCCTGCTTGTGTTCCCTCTCTGGCTGTGTTTCTCTCTGTCAAATGAATAAAATCTTTAAAAAAAAAAAAAATGCAAAATGAACCAACCACCATTAAGACCCCTAAGGTTTGAAAATGCTACAATACCTAAAAATAAAATTTAAAAACATAAGATAACTGTAGCACTTAGTTTTTAATAAGTATTTCTATATTCTTTTGTAATGTACAAGATAAAAATTTTAAACTTCTCCTCACACACACCAATTATATGAAGACTGTCCATAGCATGCATTAATTATGCCAAATATGTTTATCACAGGATGTATAGTCAATGCAGTAGGAGATCTTCCACTACTCTCTCCTGCTATCACTACCAAACTGCTAACGCTATAAGGCATAAGGCATTTTCACAAAAATGTTATACTGTATGTATCCCCCCAAAAATGCATTTTTAGTGCAAAAACAATTACAGCAGTTAATTTTCCACATGCGTACATTCTGATTATAATACTCCAAAATACTTGACATCAAAGAGAGATTATAAAGTTAACTTTAAAAAAATACTATCTTTATGACAAATTACAACACTCACCACATATCTATATAATTCAGATGTTTTTCTACTTTTAACTGCCAACTTCCCAGTGCTTGCTACAGAAACTTAAGATCTATTGCGTAAAGTTATCAAATACATTCTCCCCAATAAAAAAAAAAATTTTGCTTATAAAAATACTTATTGGACTCCCAAACATTTCTGAGACCTCATGGGGGAGGGAAGCAAATGTGGTAAGCTGACTGTATATGTAATGGAATCAAGATATTCGCTACTTCATTTACAATAGTAGAGGCTATTAAGTTATTAAAGGTCTTAAGACTGTCAACAAATTCTCATGCTCCAAGGGTTTCTCTCCCTAGGTTATCAGTTATTTTAAAGACAGTTAAATAATCTAAAAACTATTTTTATGGATCCACTGGCTTAATTTACATTATGCAACATGTAGTAACAATGCACTTTGTAGTCCCAAAACACTTCTTCATTCGCTCTTCCAAACCATACCAGCAAATAGAGCTGATTTATTTCCCTCAGAATGAAGAGGCAAAGGGTCCGAGGCTGAGTAACTCCGGAGAGATCACACAAATCAGTTTAGCCTTGCACACCAACCAGTCAGACGCCACAGGCACACATTACCGGCGAGGCAGTGGCCCAGAGGCTGAACGAATCCGCGCCGCCAGCCCGAGGTCTCACCCTATTTCCCTTCCCTCACACACGCCCCCGCTGGAGGCGGCCTCCTGCGAGACTCACTGAGAAGGCCTGAGGCCTGCGGCAGAGGATGTAGCCCGTGCGGACCCCGCAAAAGCCGGAACCTAGAATTTCCCACTCCACACACGTGAAAAAAGCAGTTACCAACAAGCCGTAAAGCGTACGCACCGCACGGGCCGCCGGGATCTGAGAGGCAAGGGCTTTCGCATAATCTTCTGCGTCGCTGCATTGACGTCAGCTGGGGCGACCGAGGGCAAATAGTGTCTCACTGCCCTGCCCCTCCTGCGAGTCTTGTGCCTTCCTGGCAGGAGACATGGCAGTGTTCTGCCTACTGCTCTCAACTCAGACACCTGTTGTTGTCACGCTGGATTTTGGACAGGGTTTGCAAAGACTTTGGAGCTGACCAGCCTAGAATTGTGCCCTTTCATACTTAAACTCAGGCGAGATACTTTAATTCGAAACGCTGTCTCCTTGTCCAAAGTGGAGAGAAAGATACTATCTAGGTTTGATGTGAAGGGAGGTGAAATAGCTGCGAAATGCAATAGTAAATGGACTCAATCCATCTGACATTTTCTGAGAGTACAAGTAGAGTTTGCACGAGTGAGTGTTGTGATGAACCCTGCAAAGGAGGTCCCTGTTATAATTAGGCTGACAATTTAATTGGAAGGGAGATTTAAACGATGACTAAGAAAATTTCAGCTTTCAGTAGTCGCAATAAATAAAATAAGTCTGAGGGGGAGTTACCTAACCTATACACCTGAATAATAATTGGTTTCCAAGTTATTGCAGTTGGAGACATGTAAATTATTATAGGCGTCAAGGGAAATACTAATGTTATTTTTAAGCTACTCTACAGTAGCAGAGAGAAAGTGTTTTTTAAATTGTTGCTGAAGGACTAAGAAGATCGTCTAGTATTAACAACTATATATGAAAAGTTATGGGACATCCTCCTCTCCGTTGTGATCAGTGGCAAGAAACTAGCAGTAGTTCAAGAAAGAGATAGCTCCATCCACTCATGATAGTTTCACATGTATGTACCACAGGCTATCAAACTATTGAGGGGGGGAGGTTCCCATACATTTCTGTATTTGAGAATGACACCATCATCCACCCCGCAAAGAAACCTAGATACCACCCCACTTTTCTTTACCTGTGTAACCAATTAGACCCTCTGCTTCCACTCCTCAGTCTCAAAGTCAGCTGACTACAGCAAAATCACCTGTGATGTTAAACAGATTCCAGATTCCTGGATCTCCATCCTCACAGGTTCTCAATTAGTTTTCTGCTGAGGAGCCTACAATTTGCATTTTTAAAATGCTGTCATCTTCATTTCTATTACTGCTACCTTATTTCAGATCTTCTTGGTCAGCTTTTCCCTAAAGCATATCTAGTCTCCCTTGGCTCTAACTCTAAATTGATGCTAGAGGGATGTTGGTTTTATTACAAAATTTCAACTTGGATAGTAATGATAGTTTTTTTAAGTTGTTCCCCCCTCATACAATCTACTTCTTTTTCCTTCTTCTGTTGGTTTTGGACACTATCTTTCTTATTAGAGGCTTCTTCGGGTATCTGGTAGTCATGGATTATCTGCACATATTTAAAAGTGTGACATTTAAAACTTGATTAGAAACAGACTGTAGGACAAGTTTGTTGAAAATCAAATTGAGGGCACCTGGGTGGTTCAGTGCGTTATAGCCTCTACCTTTGGCTCAGGTCATGATCTCAGGGTCCTGGGATTGAGGCCCACATTGAGCTCTCTGCTCAGTGGGGAGCCTGCCTCTCTGCCTACTTGTACTCTCTCTCTGTCAAATAAATAAATAAAATCTTTAAAAAATTTTTAAATTAAAAAAAAAGTGTCTGGGTGGCCCAAAAGGTTAAAGTACAACTCCTGGTTTCAGCTCAGGTTATGATCAAAGGGTTGGCAGATTGAGCCCCCATCAGGTTCTATGCTCAGTGCCAAATCTCCTTGAGATACTTTCTCCCTCTGTCCCTCCCAGCTCATGATCTCTCTCAAATAAACAAATATTTTTTTTAAGATCTTATTTATTTGACAAAGAGAAACACAGCTAAAGAGGGAGCACAAGCAGGGAGAGTGAGAGGGAAGAGCAGGCTTCCCACCAAGCAAGGAGCCTGATTTGGGGCTCAATGCTGGGACTCCTGGATCATGACCTGAGCCGAAGGCATATGCTTAATGACTGAGCCACCCAGGTACCCTTAAATAAGTCTCTTTTTAAAAAAAATTTAAGAAGAGAAAACAACAACAAAAACACATTGTTTATTTTCTCCTGAACTGAACAGGCTTCAGAATTAGGTTACACAGGGGTGGCACAAGGATATAACTCACTACTAAATGAACTTCCAATGCTGTTACTCTCATAACCCCTCTTTCCAGATGCCAACTTCTTAGTTTTTTTAAGGGGTTCCTGTGATGTAAATAGAATTGTTTATTGGTTTTGTTCCCTGCTGGTTTATAATTTAGTTTTTCCAAACCAGCTGAGGCCTTTGCTTTTGACTCCAGAATCTTTTTCTCTATCTTTGAGAGTTTAGGACTCTTAAATCCTTTTACTGTCATTTTCAGGGATCTTAAGAGGAAGAAAATGCAGAAGACTATGTTCAAAACATCATTTTTACCTGGTAATCTAGAGTGATAATTTTAAAACATACACCAGATTTTTTAAAAATATTTTATTTATTTATTTGACAGAAACATAGCTAGAGAGGGAACACAGCAGGGGGAGTGACAGAGGGAGAAACAGGCTTCCCGCTGAGCAGGGAGCCCGATGCGAGGCTCTATCCTGGGACTCCAACATCATGACCTGAGCCAAAGGCAGCCGCTTAACCAACTGAGCCACCCAGGTGCCCCAAACACACACCAGATTAATTATAGCATTCCACGGCTTAAGACCTCCTTCAGTGGTCTCCCATTTCCTGTAGGATGACATTCAGACTCTAGACCAAGGTAAATAAGGTGGTTCATTATCTAACCCTCTCTGTAACAGCTAAACCACTGTTCTCCTACCCTCCACATTCCTTATACCTAGTCCTTGAAGCTCCAGCTTTGATTAAGGCCCTAGTAAATCTTCTGAGCCTGCCAACCCCTTATCAAATATCCACACCTGTGTTCTCGGGGAGTCTCAGGATAAAATACCCTTTTTTTCCCCCATGTCTGCTTGATGAACATTTACCCCTTATGAAAACACAGCTTAAACATCACCTCCTTGGGACATGTGGGTGGCTCAGTTGGTTAGGCGTTTGCTTTGGCTCAGGTCATGATCCCAGGGTCCTGAGGTCAAGTCCCACATCAGGCTCCCTACGCCTCAGCTCTTTTGTGTGCTAACAAATAAGTAAAATCTTAAAAAATCACCTCCTTGATACCTCTCTTCAAGCCTTGTATTAGAATGTATCCATCCTCCCCTCACCATCCCATGAATTCAGCATACTGTTGGGAGGGACACTGCCATGGCCCTGAATGTTCTTGCAAATTCCTGCTGGGTATGCCAAAAACACAAGGTATTAATTGCTCTTTATTCAGGTCATTTGTCAGGATTGTCTGGGGTGATGAATCTCCAGAGCTGAGGTAATGTTTTTCCCAAAGAGCAGGCTTGTTTCCGTTTGCTATAAAAGCAAACCCCCAAACTTAGTATTTCCTTCCTGTCACAGAACCTACTGCATGTGCAGACACCCATCTCTGCCTGACTCCATAGCCCCAGTGGGACTTGGGATACATGGGGAACTGACAAATGAAGCTCTGGCCACTGTTTTGCCATAACTAATGCATTTTTCTTTGACCCAGGAATCTCAGGTCTACTGCTACGAAACAGTAACAGTAATAGCTTTTCAGTAGGGTACAGGCCTAGACCCTTCCCAAATGGTGACTTACACTTCTTACAGAACCTAGCAACAGCTGCATTATTTGACTTCTTATAAATAGTTAAGTACCTTGAAAACAGTTTCATGTCTTATTCACCTGTTTACCCAACTATCTTTTTACTCTTCTCCTTCCGCATCAATTCCTGGGAAATATCTATCCCAGAAACTTGCTGATCCCTTGCACATTTATTGATGCATTCTAATTTCACTTTTCACCTAATCCTCCACTCATCTCAGTTGCCAATGTCATTTCTTTGTTGTTGTTGTTGTTCATAGTATTCTCTTACTGTCTTTTAAATCTGTAATGTGTATGTGACCATGTTCCCATTTGATATTCTTAATATTGTCTATTTGTGTAATAATCTCTTCTTCCCCCATAAATCCTGCCTGGTGATTGTTTAGTTTATTCATCTTTTTTTATTTTTTGTTTCCCTGCCTTATTAATCTTTTTTTTTAAAGATTTTATTTATTTATTTGACAGACAGAAATACAGCGAGAGAGGGAACACAAGTAGAGGGAGTGAGAGAGGGAGAAGCAGGCTTCCCGCCGAGCAGAGAGCCCAATGTGGGGCTGATCCCCGGTCTCCAGGATCACGATCTGAGCCGAAGGCAGTTGCTTAACCAACTCACCAATGTCATTTCTTTTAAAAATAAAAATGATTTCATAAACCATTTCGAGTATCCTTGAATCTACCTCCAATGTGTGGGTTTTCCATCCAAGATGCAATTAACTCAGGAAGAGCGGGTTGGAAGAAATGCAGACGACAAGGTATGTGGAAAAGGAGCATGGAGCTACCACTCACCCCAGAGTCTGTAGCACCAACCAGGAAGTTCTCCAGACCCCATGTCCTTCTGGGTTTTTACAGAGGCTTATTTATGAGGGTGTGATTAATTAAATCACTGGCCATTACCTGTTGATTCAACCTGTAGCTCCTCTCCCCTCCCTGAAAGTTAAGGAGGTGGGGCTGGAAGTTCAACCCACTAATCACAGGGTTTGTTCCCAAGGCAAGTAGTCCTTATTTTTAGGTGTTTTTTTTTTTTTTTTTAAGATTTTATTTGTTTATTTGACAGAGAGAAATACAGCCAGAGAGGGAACACAAGCAGGGGGAATGAGAGAGGGAGAAGCAGGCTTCCCGCCGAGCAGGGAGCCCCATGTGGGACTCGATCCCGGGTCTCCAGGATCATGACCTGAGCCGAAGGCAGTTGCTTAACCAACTGAGCCACCCAGGCGCCCCTATTTTTAGGTGTTTTAAGAAAGTCACCCCAGGGCGCCTGGGTCGCTCAGTGTGTTAAAGCCTTCGCCTTCAGCTCAGGTCAGGTCATGATCTCAGGGTCCTGGAATTGAGGCCTGCATTGGGCTCTCTGCTAGCAGGGAGACTGCTTCCTCCTCTCTCTCTGTCTGCCTCTCTGCCTACTTGTGATCTCTCTCTGTCAAATGAATAAATAAAATAAAATAAAAAAGTCATCTCATTAACCTAAATTCAGGTGTGGTTGAAAAGTTTGTTATGAATAGTAATACATTAATTAGAGGCAAACCAAAATACACTCAACCACAGAGAATTAACAAATGGTTACCATAGGGGAGGTGTGTGGGTGGGGGATGGGTGAAATAGGTGATGGGGATTAAAAGCACAGGTACCACGATGAACACCAAGTAATATATGGACCTGTTGAATCACTATATTGTACACCTCAAACTAATTTAGCACTGTATGTTGACTACACTGGAATTTTTTTTTTTAAGATTTTATTTATTTGACAGAGAGAAACACAGCCAGAGAGGGAACACAAGCAAGGGGGAGAGAGGTAGAAGCAGGCCTCCCGCCGAGCAAGGAGCCCTATATGGGACCTGATCCCAGGGTCTCTGAGATCATGACCTGAGCTGAAGGCAGTCGCTTAACCAACTGAGCCACCCAGGCGCCCCTACACTGGAATTTTTAAATTTTATTTATTTATTAGACAGAAAGAAACACAGCTAGAGAGGGAACACAAGCAGGGGGAGTGAGAGACGGAGAAGCAGACCTCCTGCTGAGCAGGGAGCCCAATATGGGGCTCCATCTCAGTACTCTGAGATCACAACCTGAGCTGAACACACACAACCGACTACAGAGCCTACGCTGGAATTAAAAAACAAAATGGCACCTGGGTGGCTCAGTTGATTAAGCCACTGCCTTCAGCTCAGGTCATGATCCTGGAGTCCTGGAATCAGTCCCAAATCTGGCTCCAGGCTCCCTGGGGAGTCTGCTTCTCCCTCTGAGCTTCTCTGCTCTCATGCTCTTTCTCAAATAAATAAATAAAATCTCAAAAAAACCCACCCCACACCTTTATTTCTCCTACCATTTAGGAAATCTCAAGGACTTTAGGATATCTGTGCTAGAAATAGGATGAAGATCAAATATATATTTATTATAAATCACAGTATCATACTACTCTGAAGACAAGGCTAGCTCTCTGTTGTGTGCTTTGTAGCATCACAGTTGGGATAATGGTGTGTTATATGATTTACTCTTAACAGTGCTCAGCTGCCCAGATAAAGGTGGAGAAAATTAGTGGTTGGGTTCATTCCGGCTTGTTTTGTCAGATGGCTAGGAAAGAATGAAGGGATGAAGGAGGTCCCACTATTCGCAAGAGGGATTCTATTAAATTAATGTTCTGCAGAGGAACAAAAATAACATATATATGCATACAAATACTACATAAAATATATAAAAGTATATGTTTAAAAGACAGAAAGAGACAGAGATACATGTATTTTAAGAAACTGGCTCACACAATTATGAAGGCTAAGTTTGAAATCTATAGAGCAGGCCAGCAGGCTAGAAACTCTGGCAGGGTTTCTATGTTGTAATTTTGAAAATTCTATCTTCAGGAAATCTCCGCCTTTATTCTTTTTTTTGTAAAGATTTTATTTATTTTGACAGAGAGAAACACAGCTAGAAAGGGGAACACAAGCAGGGGGAGTGAGAGAGGGAGAAGCAGGCTTCCTGCCGAGCAGGGAGCCCGATGTGGGACTCGATCCTGGGTCTCCGGGATCATGTCCTGAGCTGAAGGCAGTTGCTTAACCAACTGAGCCACCTAGGCGCCCCTCTGCCTTTATTCTTAAGACCTACAACTGACTGGATGAGGCCCACTCACATTATGGAGAGTCATCTGCTTTATTCAGTCTGCTGATGGGACGCCTGGGTGGCTCAGTCTGTTAAGTGTCCGATTCTAATTTCGGCTCAGGTCATCATCTCAGGGTCATAGAATAGAGCCCCTGCATAGAGTGGGGCTCTGTGCTCAGCAGGGAGTCTGCTTGAGAGTCTCTCTCCCTCGGCCTCTCCCTCTACTCAGGCTCTTTCTAAAATCAATCAGTGTTTCTTAAAGTCTGCTGATTTAAATGTTAATCAAATCTAAAAAAATAACTTCACCACATTTAGACTGGTGTTTGAACAAAAAACTGGGCACCATGGCCTAGCCAAGTTAACACAAAAATTAATCATCACATCCAGCACTGACATATGTCAAACAAACTAATTTTCAATGGAGCAAATTCAAAGGCCATGGGCCTCTTTTGTGCAAGTTGTTATTATAGTAGATCCTGAGAACTTCACGGAAGAAATTTATGCATACTCAAAAATGAGTTCACTTTGCATACTATAGCTTGGTTTAAAATGTCTAGGGGGCATGCAGTTTTTCCTAAGAGGCTTAGACTTTCATTTTGACTTAAAGAAGGCAATTTTCCTTAGAAGCTGATTAGGCTCTATTTGAAATCCAAAGAAGACATGACAAGTGATGCCCTGGGGCAAGATTTTCAGAGGCAAGGGCATATATGTGTATATTATTGTAGTTTGTTTAGAGGTGGAACTTGGTATGTTTATTTTAAAAATAGGCCATTTTGGGGCGCCTGGGTGGCTCAGTCTTTGGGCGTGTGCGTTTGGCTCAGGTCATGATCAAGTCCTGGGATCAAGCCTTACATCGGGCTTCTTGTCCTGCAGGAAGCCTGTTTCTCCGTCTCCCACTCCCCCTGCTTATGTTCCCTCTCTCATTGTGTCACTCTCTGTCAAATAAATAAAATCTTAAAAAAAAAAAAGACTATTTTAGAGTAGTTTTAGTTCATAGCAAAATTGAGCAGAGGTGCAGAAGTACAGAATTCTCACAAACCCCCTACCCCTAAACATGCACAGCTCCCACATCCCCCACTAGAACAATACATTTGTTTCAACTAATAAACCTACATGGACACATCACTATCACCCAAAGTCTACAGTTAACATTTGGGTTTATTCTTGGTGTTGTGCATCATGGATTGGAACAAATATATAATGACATGTATCCACCATTATAGTATCACACAGAGTAGTTTCACTGTTCTAAAAATTCTCTCTGCCACTCCTATTCATCCCTTCCTCCCTACCAACCCCTGGCAACCTCTGAGGTCTCCACGGTTTTACCTTTTCCAGAATGGCATATAGTTGGAATCACACAGTATGTAGCTTTCACAGACTGGCTTCTTTCACTTTGTAATATGCTGTTAAGTTCCCTCCATGTCTTTCTATGGCTTGAGAGCTCATTTCTTTTTAGGACTGAATAATATTCTATAGCCTGGATATACTACAGTGTATTGATTTATCTACTTTAATTTGATTAAAAAAATTCCCCCAACACACAAACACATTTTGAAATCTAAGATACCTCTTGTTACATTCCCCATTCCTACCAGTCTTTCTGCAAAACTTACTATTACAGTGCTTACTTAGCATTACATTTTATTTATTTATTTATTTGCATCCCTTTTTTAAAAAAAGATTTTGAGAGAGAGATCATAAATGGGCAGACAAGCAGAGAAAGAGGGGGAAGCAGGCTCCCCACTGAGCAGAGAGCCCGATGTGGGACTTGATCCCAGGACCCTAAGATTATGACCTGTGCCAAAGGCAGAGGCGTAACCCTCTGAGCCACCCAGGCGCCCATTAGCGTTAAATTTTAAATAACATATGTGTCCTTTCTACTCGGCCAGGAGTTTTTTCCTTTTCATAAGCAATGGCCTATTTATTGAAATGTCTGGATCAGAGAAATAAGATCTGACTACCTGGTGTCAAGAATGGAGCGTGGATGTGACTACTACTGTGCTATTCATCATAACACACTAACTAAAGGTCACTATTAAAAAAGAAGCACACACATATATTTAAACATACTTATTACATGTATTTGTCACCAATGTATCACAATGAAGTCACAAAAAAGTAGGCTTAGTTTAATTCACAATATAGATCCTGTGAAAACACATTTTTCATCTTCTTTGTGATTTTCAATACTCTGCTTATTTTAATTTAAAGCAGTTAAACAACATTTGAGAGTATATGTAGAAAACTGTTAATTTAATTCAGACTTCAGACACTTGGGAAATAAAAGGTCATTATGGGGAAACATTAAGAAATTTGTAGAACTACCAAACTCTCACAGTACCATATTCCTTTATAAAAGCATCTTAGTAAAACAAAATAAAGACAATGGGAGACAAAAACTATGGAAAACACAAAAGTCAAATCAGAGATTTTGGTTTAGTACTTTCCCTGAGTCTCTTGTTTTTAAAAATCAAATGTAAGTGAGGCCAATTCAAAATTGACCCACAGGTCTTGCCTCCTCCATGCTGATATGAGGAATACATTTAAGACGAGAGGCAATACACTCAAATGGTCCCAGGGCTTTATTCCAATACCAATTTGCTTATGTCACTGCCACAGGGTTATGTGACCTGCTGCTATCTGCTGTTCATGGGCTTAAAGAGCTGTCAAGATTTTATCTTGGCCTGCCATCATATAACATATGAGACTATATACCAAATGAAGACAGAAGATTTGTTATTAATAAATATTAAATTTCTAAATGGATTTGGACACTATATACATCAAATTAAGGTAACTTAACAACAAACACTTTTATGTTTTAAAAAGTCTTACATAAACAGGAGTTGGGAGCAGGTCAACTCAAAATTTCAAATCTCAGATGTTACAAGAAAACACTTACAAAATTGTATTTGTTAAATCCCAATAAACCAAAGTAGAAAAAAGTGATAAGGTGATGCTTAGAATTAGGTGGGCATGCTCATTCCAAAATAGATGTCACCTTGATTGTTTAACAAAATTGGCCCCTACAATGCTTCTACTTGATCATTTAATTTCAACTATGTATATATATTTATACATATATGTGTATATATGTTTGCAAATGATCAAGCGCTTCATTAAAAGAATATAATTAATAAGGATAAAAAGGTTGTTAGAATCTAAAAATTTATTTTTTACTTCAAATGTAGTAGGTTACTTGCTGGGCTTATACTGTAAGGGCACTAAGTAGTATGAATCATACTTTATAGCCAAATGTAGGAAAACACCTTCCACAGATATATTTTTAGAATCATTTTTAAGACATCTCTAAGACAGGTGCCAAAGTACTGCTAAACTGTACGTCTCCTTTTATTATAATGAAATCTCAATACCAGAATTAACAGCCAACATTTCAAAAACTAATATGCACTATTTAAAATTGAGGCGTGACATGATGATTATAACCACAAAAAGGTATGACACTTTTTCATATTCCTATTATTTAATCTTATAAGTACCCTGTTGCACAGGCGGGAAAAGTGAGGCACAAAAAGGCATGTATTGTTCTTGTTTTAAGATTTGTTAGGGAAGCCAAAGTCGAAACCACACTGAGAACTCCAGGAACCTGACACTTTTGGGATATAATGGATCCAAGGTTTACATGAAATGTTATATTTGACTCATGTCCTGTTTGTATTATACCACCTTAGTCTAACCTCTTTCTTTCTAACTCTTTAAAGCATGGCCCTGGCAAATGCCACTTACCTCCACCTTCTCTGACCAGGGAAAAAAGGTTAGCCAATGCTTGTGTGTTAAAAAAAAAAACAAAAAACAAAAGAAACACCAATGCTGTAGTATTATATACGATTAGCAAGGTTCAATTATGAAAAGATTCCACAACCAAATTTCAATAACTTTCAAGAAACAGTCCACCAAATTCTCTCTAAGAATCTGTGGGAAGGTATAGTGCCTGGTAATCCTCACTAAAACAGAAATTTACGTATTCTTTTGTATTATTGTTGCTGATGCAAAATTAAATGTATGTGATCTCAGAAGTGGTAGCCTCAAAGTACTAAAATACTAAATAAAACTGAAGGATCATCCAAATTCCTAGATAACACCAAAATATTTATCTAGGATTGTTAAAGAAAGCATAGCACTTTGGTACTTTTCAGAAATCTCAAAACTTATAAAGGTAAACATAAGCATGTGGCATTTTACATTGTATCAAGGGAGTAACAGTAAATGGATAGGGTGTTAACCACCACTAAAACTTCTTGACCAACTTTGTATCTTGAAAAATCCTATCTGTCCCTACCAGCTACCATTCCAATTCCACAGGGTATTTTCCAGTGAGACAAGCTGTACAATGACCATTCTTTTCAGAGCATTCCAGACCATTCCCATTCTCTTGAATAATATCCTGCTTTTCCACATTCTCTTTTTTTAACTTTCTCCCTTCTTGTACAGATGAAACCAGTCCTCCCACTGACAGATATACAACACTGTTTGCTCCTACAGGGCAAAGAGAGAAAAAGGAAAAGGTTATTACACTTCCTTTGGAAAGGATGATGTGCTTCAAAAGACAATAGTTACAAACAGAAAAACTCAAGCCAGGATAAAAATTCCTCCTTTAGCTTCTTTAAAAGAAGAAGAGGGAGGGAAGAACTAAGCAATAAAACTCTGGGTCTTTATTATTTTTTAAAATATGAAATTGGAATTCAAGGGAGAATATAATTTAAAATAACAGCAGAGGCTTCAAATCTAGAATGGATTCAGAGAGCTTTAGGAGTATTTTCTTGATTACAAAAACAGATTCTGAAGTCAGGAAAACCTGGGTTCAATTTTAACTTCTTTTTTTTAAATTTTGGGTTCAATTTTAAGCTCAAGGTCACTTACTTTTCCTAAGTCTATTTTTTAATCTATAAGATATGGCAAACATGGCCTAACTGTAGAGTAGCTGCGATATTATTATAATAATATAGATATGTTCCTGGCAAAGGGTAAATGTTCACAATAAGGTATCACTTGGGTGATATTCTTTAACAGGTAAGGAACAGGCATGTCAAAAGAACACCAGTCATAATTAAGCAGTGTGGAGGTACCAAGGTACACTGGCTAAACATATGTGTGATATTTAAATAGTTTATCTCACCTAATTTGAAAAGCAAATGTCTTATCCAGGATAAGCTGGATCTCCAAGTCTGCTGACTTCATTATCAAAGATAACCTTACAGTAGCTTTTCACGTTTTGATTTGTATCCACATCCAAATTATTCTATTAGAATCTGTGGCAAAACTGCTTTGGTTTTTCTTGGGATCTGATCTTTGGAAGGCTTTACCTGATATGCCTGCAGTTCCCTCTACCTGGAAAGCTTTTCCTCCTTTGCACTTGATCTCACCTTGGCCTATGTCACCAGTATAGCACTTACCATGGGGTCTATACACACCAGGAACTCTCATTCAGAACAGTGTTTGGTATCAGCTCAACATGTCACACAACATGTATTTTTAACAAATACTGGACATTGTTTTTTCTTACAAGTATAAAAACTGACAAGCTTGGATTTTCTTTGTTAATAAAGTTTAGAGAAATGTTAATACCTACCCAGATATTTTGCAAGATGTTCAAATTCAGGTTTATTGGCAATAAGCTCTTCTTTTGTTGGTATGTTTATTCCCATAAAGCATGGATATCTTATTGGTGGTGAAGCTACTCTAATGTGTACCTTGGAAAGAAATCATTTTCACACATTATTTTGACATTCATCTTAAGAATAATTGTGCAAGAGGCGCCTGGGTGGCCCAGTCATTTAGGAGTCTGAACCCTGATTCTGGCTCAGGTCATGATCTCAGGGTCATGACACTGAGCTTCGACCCAGTGCTAAGTATGGACCCTGCTTGGGATTCTCTCCCTCCCTCTCGCTCTGCTCCTTACCCCTTTCATGTGCTCACAAGCTCTCTCTCTTGCTTCCTTAAAAAAAAAAATTCTGAAGAGATTATCATAATCATAGTAACAGTCATAAAAAAGTTGGAAACTCATAATCACAATTACCTTTTTTAAAAAAAAATTATTAACTTTTTAGAGAGAGAGTGTGCATGAGTGGGAGAGACAAAAGAAGAGGGAGAGAGTCCCACTGGCACTCTACGCTGAGCGTGGAGCCCGATGCTGGGCTTGATATCACAACCCTGGGATCACAACCTGAGTGGAAACCAAGAGTCAGACTCTCAACTGACTGAGCTGCCCAGGCGTTCCTCATAATCACAATTATCTTTAAAACTGTGTAGAAAGACTGCCACTGCCTGCCATGCCACTTTCTCCTATAAAAGACTTTATTTTTGAATCCATTCAACTCTTAGTTGTAAATGACATCACTTCTGTAATTTGAATTACTGAGATAGAGTTAGAATAAGCTCTGAGATTTAAAAATACAATCCAATGTGGCAAATGTATTACAATAGGATTTGTTCTGCATCTTCAGAAAGAGAAATACTCTAAAAGCATTCTATTTCATGGCCTTAGTTTTTAAAATTACATATGTTTTCCAAGTGTTGCACAGTTATTAAACCAACTTATTTGAAAGATGACAATTTATTATATTGAACTATCCATTTTCATTCACTGTGCTAAACTGCAATTTTTCTCTTTAAAGATTTTATTTAGGACTCCTGGGTGGCTCAGTGGTTAAGTCTCTGCCTTCAGCTCAGGTCATGATCCCAGAGTCCTGGGATCGAGCCCGCATCAGGCTGCCTGCTCAGCGGGAAGCCTGCTTCTCCCTCTCTCACTCCCGCTGCTTGTGTTCCCTCTCTGGCTGTGTTTCTCTCTGTCAAATAAACAAAATCTTAAAAAAAAAAAAAAAAAAAAAGATTTTATTTAATTATTTGACAGAGAGAAACACAGCCAGAGAGGGAACACAAGCAGGGAAAGTGAGAGAGGAAGAAGCAGGTCTCCCGTTGAACAGAGAGCCCGATGTGGTGCTCGATCTGCGGACCCCAGGATCATGACCTGAGCCAAAGGCAGACGCCCAATGACTAAGCCACCCAGGCGCCCCCTAAATTGCAATTTTTATGCCAGTATCCTATTGTTAATTATCGGCACTTTAGGATATATTTTAATATCACTTACCTCTTTTGCACCAGATTCTTTGAGCAATTTGATTATGGGTGAGATGGTATTGCCTCTTACAATTGAATCATCTACAAGAACAATTCTTTTGCCTTTAAAGTTATCCGACAATACTCCAAATTTTTTTGCAACACCAAGTTGTCTTAACCTCATGTTTGGTTGAATGAAGGTTCTTCCTACATACCGGTTTTTACACAGCACTTCTATGTATGGAAGCCCACACTGATAAACAAGAAATAAAAGGACAATGAGCAACAATAGAGAACTCTAGGTTCCTATTTTCTCTAGGTCATGCTTCCATTATAATATGTATGCAAACATTTGAAATTGCTATTCTGAACTCTCCCATCAACAAGTTACAATTTTCCTTCACTATTTAAACTGTAGGGAAAAAAGGCAAAAAGAAAAATTATCCAAAGTAATGTACTTAGTGGGAAAACCAATTCACTTTGCCAGGAGTTACAATGCCTTTTTTTTTTTTTTAATATTTTATTTATTTATTTGATAGAGAGAG
Organism: Spilogale gracilis; assembly: GCA_004023965.1. NCBI lineage: Eukaryota > Metazoa > Chordata > Mammalia > Carnivora > Mephitidae > Spilogale > Spilogale gracilis. The sequence continues at coordinate 58,532 of PITA01009072.1, read as the reverse complement.
ACACAGCTAGAGAGGGAACACAAGCAGGGGGAGTGAGAGAGGGAGAAGCAGGCTTCCTGCAGAGCAGGGAGCCCGATGTGGGGCTCGATCCCGGGTCTCCGGGATCATAACCTGAGCCGAAGGCAGTCACTTAACCAACTGAGCCACCCAGGCGCCCCTGGAGTTACAATGCTTTTAAACAGATATTTCTCTGTCTTGGAAGGGAACACTAAGCATGCGAAGACATGATGAAGACTAAGTCATTGTCAGAAAAATTCACAGCAATTAAAAATTATCAGCAAGAAATGAATTAAAACAAGTATAGAAAAGCTATGCTTTCTGAGGGAGCAGAGAGTGATTTAGCCATCTTTCAAGGTAATACTAATATAAAACGTATGCATATTATTTCTTTAATAACTAATAAGCTGAACTTTTCAATGTAGTGAATGTTGAGCAGGACACACCAGGATCACTATAGTTATATAATCTATCTGGTTATGAAAAATAAAATTAAGCATAGTACTAAGAACATTACATAAAATAAAATTTTTAAAAAAGTTTTAGAAGAAAGGAGCGCCTGGGTGGTTCAGTTAGTTAAGCGGCCAGCCCTTGATCTCAGCTCAGGTCTTGATCTCATCAGGGTCATGAATTCGAGTCCTGCATTGGCCTCCATGGCTTGGTGTTCAACCTACTTAAATTAATTTAAAAACATTACACAAAATGAACATAAATGGCTTTATTATCGCCCATACTAAACAGGGAAAACATATACCAGGGTACTTCAAGAAGTAGGTTTTTATAATAAGTAATAAATATTACCACTAAATTCTATATATTTTCATGATGTTACCTTTTTAAATGAAGGGAATCATTCTGCTAATCTTTGGGTGGACTCCACTTAAAACAATGCCACTGAATGAAAAGCCTGGAAAATAACTCTTGGAAAGGACCCAACATTTTCTTTTTCCTTATAATATATCAGTAAGTTTCTCTTTATATATAAAGATTTCTAATTTCAGTGCTACAAAAGCATTTCACCACATGTCCAAAGAAAATACCTTTCCTGCGTAACCAAGAGCAGCAGGTGTAGCAGATTCTGGAACAGTGCTAACCAAATCTGCATCCACAGGTGCTTCAATTGCCAGCTGCTGACCACAACGATATCTTACTGTGTAAACCATCTGGTCTGGAAAGTTCAGGAAAGAAAATGCATTATTTTTTCTTAACACAATATTATTATTCTGAGAAAATTAGCTTCTTTTTTTTTTTTTTTTTTTTTTTTAAAGATTTTATCTTTTGACAGAGAGAAACACAGCCAGAGAGGGAACACAAGCAGGGGGAGTGAGAGAGGGAGAAGCAGACTTCCGGCGGAGCAGGGAGCCCGATGTGGGGCTCGATCCGGGTCTCCGGGATCATGACCTGAGCCGAAGGCAGTCGCTCAATCAACTGAGCCACCCAGGCGCCCCCGAAAATTAGCTTCTTAGAACATTGTACATGAGAGTATAAAAGGAAAGTAAAACATATAAAACAACTAAAGTGGAAACACTTAAACTGGGGAATTCACTATTCAGAAAAAGCTGGCATTAATACACATCTGAACATCATAATTCTTACTCCTAAAAAGGAAAACAAAACCCAAGAATCAAATGGAAGAGAAAAATAGCCCTCACATGACTTATATACAAGGTTCAGTCTCATATCCACAACAGATAGCAATGTGCTCCAAAGAGGCAGGTAAGCCTTTGAACCAAGAACTGCCATGTTTCAATGAGGAAAATACAACACTTATATAAAAAGTTAAAGATATTTTATTTACCTTCAAATATACTATCTGGTCTTGCAAAATAAACATATTCAAAGATACAAAAAGCCCTCGGGTTTCCTTCAGACCTGGTTATAACATCAAGAGTTCGGACACTACGTTTGGTTATTTCCACAATTTCTCCAGGCAACACTTCACGGTAATATCTTGGGAAACAATGTTAAAGAAAGACGACTTTAAATAAAACCAGTCCTTCTGACTGATAATAACATCTACTGTAAAGTACACACAAGTCCCTGCTTTTATAAAGGAAAAGTGGTTCAGTTTAAGAGATGGCTTAAAAAATTAAAAAGTAATATTCTTCTAACGATAAATCTAATATGTTTATCTTTTACCCCTAAATTCTAATTTTGAAAATTAAAAAACAAAAGCCCTAAGTTTTACTGAGTTCTGGAAGAATAGAGGCTAAAGAGAATATTTTTATTCTGGCTTAAATTTGTTGATCCTAACTTCCTTGTTGAGGAGATCCTTGATTCTTCCTTTCTAAAAATAGGTCTCATGGTATTGTGAAAACAAGATGGCAGTTTCAGAATTAGAAGGTATTATGGGAATATTAAAATTAGTGCAACTGCTGAATACAATGTACCAAAGAAACTCCATTTATAGATATATCTTCCTGCAGACATCAGAAAGAAAACTTTCATTTAAAATTTTTTTATTGATATGAAAAAAGTGAATATGCTGAGTGAAATAAAACTTACCTTGCACCAATTGATAAAAAGCTACAAGATTCTGATGATACCACCCATCCTTCTGTTTCTGAAGATTTTTTCTCTGTAAATCACAAGGCAATTTAGTTAATGGATTCAAGAAATTTTACAAGAAGTTACCTACCTCAAGTGAACAGTTAAAGTGAACCAAATAAATAAAATACCCATTTCTACAACTTTTTTTTTTTTTTTTAAGATTTTAGTTATTTGACAGAGAGAAACACAGCCAGAGAGGGAACACAAGCAAGGGGAGTGAAAGAGGGAGAAGCAGGCTTCCCGCTGAGCAGGAAGCCCGATGTGGGACTCGATCCCTGGTCTCCAGGATCATGACCTGAGCCGAAGGCAGTCGCTTAACCAACTGAGCCACCCAGGCGCCCCCCCATTTCTACAACTTTAAGAGTACATGAATCTAACTAGAACTTAAATAAAAATATGAAAAGAAAAAAACATATCAAATCTTCAGTCAACTTGAGCCAAAGATAAAACTAATGATGCCAAAATCCTTTCAAAAACTGATTTCAATGTCTCAAATAGACATCTAATAAGTCAAAAAGAAAATCACTGAAACCATCCTACAATCAAATGAAAAACCTGGGCAAAAGCAATTCAAACAAGACAAAACAGGAATGTCCGTTAAATTCTTTAAAAATGGCCCATCAGAAATAGTCAAAGAAATGTACTCTAAAAATTATTATTATTTTTTACCTAGTTCCTTCTCCTTCATAAGCTTCCTATGCTTAAAGATTTGAGAGTGTGCCAACAGCAGGACAATGACTTGGAAAAGCACAATGAAATTATATTTCTTCTGAAGTGCATTACCTTTATCATTTATATCGGATACAGGCATAAGACGTCCAATGCATAAAGGACGATTTCCATAAGGATCTCGTACTGCATATATAACATCTCTGTGCATTATAAGCAGGGAGTATGCTGTGGGTGCTTCCTTCATTAAGTTTTTAATCCTGGAATTAATTAAATAATTGAGTGAATAATTTCAGTTATAAATGCATGCAAGATAGAGCTCTCATTACCAGAGTTATGAGCTTAGCCTAGTTTTACAATTACCTTGCTATCCAATCTGGGGTGCCATCTTGTTCCTGAGGAGGTGTATACGCCAGTAACTGGGTAATCATTTCACTATCAGAACTTGTTGACAAACCAATACCATGCCGCAGAAGCTATTTAGAATGGAGACAAGCATAATCATTACAAGGGAAGCCTACCAGACCCTTCTTCACCCAACAGCCCATTGTTATACAAAGAAATCAGGCATTGTGTGAATTTTCAGTTATGAAAATCCTGCATTCTACTAATGCCATCTCTATAGTAATGGAGAAGCACTGTTGGAGGCAATGGGAAGACTCTAAAGGTTTTTTGTTTTTTGTTTTTTTTTTTTTTTAAGATTTTTTTGTTTTTTTTTTTTGATTTGACAGAGAGAGAGACAGAGGGAACACAAGCAGAGGGAACGGGAGAAGGAAAAGCAGGCTCTCTGAAGAGCAGGGAGCCTGGTGCAGGGCCTGATCCCAGGACCTAGGGCTAAAGGCAGATGCCCAATAACTGAGCCACCCAGGCGCCCCAAGAAGATTCTGAAGGTTTTAAGCAAGAAAAAAAAAAGTGTTCTAGGAGGCATAAAGAATACTTTTTGAAAACTAAGTCTGAAGGAACGCAGACCTGCAATAAAGGTGGGGGACAGTAGAGAAGGCATAAAGATTTGGAACTGTGATTCTAACATTTTCAGCCCTTGACAATCCTGACCAATACAACACATTCCCTTAAGAGTGGCATATCACACTGGTGCCGCCAAAGCCAGGGTTGTTGGTTGTAGTTCCAGTGGCTACCCACTGTCATTGATTATCGCTTATAAGTAGAAGAAAGGAATTAACCATATTGAACAATTAAATGTAGAAGATGCAATAAAAATTGGTTGAGTGCTTGCATGATGATTACAAGGTTCTGAGCAAGACTGACCAGGACTAGAATATCACCATCAAAATGTACAGGCTGAGTTTAAACTCATACCATATAACATTTTCAATAGGCAGCTAAATGTGTAGAAGTAAAATCCAGCATGTGGGTAAGGGGTCATGTCTACAAAAAATGAGCTAGGTATTGTTCAGAATTGAACTTTTGGTGGTTATCTCTAAGTGATGAGCTTTTTTTTTTTTTTTTTAGCAATTTTTACTTCAATATTTATATTTTTTTGATTGTATGAATTAAATTATTTTTTCACTTGGGGGAAAAAAACATTTTATTATCATTATAATACTAGAGCCTAAGAAGAGGGCAGAAGAAAGCTCTGTGAAATAAATAAAGCTAGAATTGAAAATAAAAGGACAATGAGTAGTATGGAAGCATGGGCCTAGATATTTTCCACCCACCAAAATTCACCATAGTTTGACTTCTGTCACTAATTAACCCATGTAAAATGTCTGGTTCTGGAATGTTAAGGAGATAACTCTGTGTAGAACCATCCTATTAATGAATACCACCTGAGGCTTTATTTGCACCATGACCAGATCAAGATTATTAGAATTCAATGGATGGAAGAAACTTGGTATCAATAAATGAATGACAAGATGGATAATTAAGTTATCAGGAATACAAATATACCAAATAATTATACTTATTATTACTTTTGAAAGATTTTATGTGAGAGAAAGCAGAAGCAGGAGGAGCAGCAAAGAGGGAGGGAGAAGCAGGCTCCCCACTGAACAAGGAAACCAACGCAGGACTCAATCACAGGACCCCAGGATCATGATCTGAGCCCAAAGCTCAACTGACTGAGCCACCCAGGTGCCCCTATACAAAGTTATTTTTTAAAAAAGGAAGGTGAAATGACGATGAATAAAGATATAAGCACAATTTAACACACAGAATGCTCCAAATAACATGCTATGAACAAAAAAAAAGTAAACTCTCTTTGCCCTTTCCCCAAGTGGTTTCCTATAAGTGTTTCCAAATCACTTTTTCTTATATTTGTTATCTTCAAGTTTATATTCCATTTTTTAAAAAAGATTTTTATTTATTTGACAGTGAGAAACACAGCTAGAGAGAGAACACAAGCAGAGGGACTGAGAGAGGGAGAAGCAAGCCTCCTGCCGAGCGGGAAGCCCGATGTGGGGCTCAATCCTGGGTTCCAGGATCATGACCTGAGCTGAAAGCAGTCGCTTACCCAACTGAGCCACCCAGGTGCCCCGCCATTTTCTTCTTATGCTTTGAACGAACATAAGACAAAGCTAAAGGGATAAGAGTCCATAACCCTAGTTTCTCTGTTTCTCACAATAACCATATATTAACTTTTCCAAATCTCTACTCTAAAGCAGTACATCAGAATCACCTTAGAAGCATATTAAAATGTAAACTGATCATCTTCCCACCCCAGACTCTGGGGTGATAATTTAGAATCTACAATTATAACAAGTACTCCACGTAATTCTAATACAGTTGCCCTTTGTAGTTAGGTAACAAGTGGCAACAATTAGAAAACACCTTGCACCAAGATCCCCAATAATCTTATTTCATTCATTTATTCTAATCATGAAACAAAGCATTAAAAAAAACTTACCTTTTTCCTTAATTGAGCAGCATTTACTAATTCGCCATTATGTGCCACAGCTATTTTCCCATGAAGTGTTTCAACAACAAAGGGCTGACAATTTTCTAATTCACAGTTTCCTGTAGTGGCGTATCTTGTGTGTCCAATTCCAAGGTTTGAAATATATAATTTCTTCAAATTGTCTTGAGTAAAGACATGATTTACAAGACCCATTCCCTTGCAAAGTCAAAGTAAAAGCTCATCTTAGAAAAACAAGACTTGTGTTCCTAATCAGTAAAGACTTAGAAGTTTCTGCTTAGGCAATCCCAAATTAGACAATGCACTTCACTTAATTCCTCTGTGCTCCAAATTCTAATTTTAAATAAGGACTAATCTAATTGTAGGAACCATAAAACATCTTTTTAGAAAAAAATGAGGTGAAATTCACATAACAAAACTAACCATTTTAAGGTAGACAATTCAATGGCGTTTAATACATTCACAATGTTGAAATGCGTGTTGTATGATACTTTTCATTAAAATATTTAAGAACAAATGTACTAAACAATAAAATTTGTCAAATATAATACACTAAATCAATTGCATGTTAAAAATTCAAAGCATGTTTAAGTAAATGACTGTTTCAATGGGTCAGTATAGCAAACTATCACTTGGAAAGAAATGCCACCCTCATTTGACAAATGGAAATGGCTGATCCAGAGTATGACTTCTATATGCAAATTATTTATTCAAATTTCCTTCCCCCACCAACATACTAGTTATCACCTGGCTATTGTTATCTTTATTATCAACACTTCATTATGTTCAAATATACCTTGTGTGTTTTGAATGTTGGTACTGAATTTCCATCGCTGGTCACAATACCAGCACTCTCCTGACCCCTGTGAATATAAAAAGGCATCAACTGTTAAATATAAATTTACCTCATTGGCAAGCTTCTTTATGAAGCATACTTTTCTCAAGAGCATCCAGGAACCGACGACATATTACATGCTAGTGCCATTTGACTCATGATGATGCGACTGGCAAGCAGCTGGTGATACGGTCTGAGTTCTAACTAACATGCCTAATCATTTACATGAATGATCTAATTTATTAGGTTTTCAGAACAATCCTCTGAAATAGATACTATAACTACCATTCCCATTTTACAGATAAGGACACTAAAGAAACAAAAGTAATTTGCCCAATGTCACACGGAGAACGGTGGTACAGCCAGGATGAGAACACAGTCTGCCTAGAGAACTTGTGCTTCTCATTTTTGTACTATGTGACCTCTGAATAAAGTTGAGTATGTAGATATAAACGGAAATCTCCAAATAAATTAGCAGGTAATTTATGGTGGCTAATAGAATCATGAACAAAATTCACTTATTTTTGAGGTTTAAAAAAATTTTTTTTAAAGATTTTATTTATTCGACAGAGAGGGACATAGAGAGAGAGGGAACACAAGCAGGAAGAGTAGGAGAGAGAGAAGCAGGCTTCCCACTGAGCAGAGGGCCATATGCGGGGTTGGATCCCAGGACTCTGGGTTCATGATCTGAGCTGAAGGCGCAGACAAGATGCTTAACAACTGAGCCACCCAGGTGCCCCTATTTTTGAGGCTTCTAAAAATCCTAAGCTGATCAGGCACTTTGCATTTCATTTTCTACGTATTTTTAGGTGGTGATATAGATTAGAAAAGAAAACCAAAAGCTAGGCCAGAGGTAGCATAACACACGATGAGACTTGAGAGGATCTGTACTACTGTGGGTATCAAATGATAAAATAAAGGTTCTAAATGCTCCACAAATTTAATGTTCTGAACAAATGCTATAAATATCAGATGTTTACTAACAAATTTTTGTTCCAAAAGATATACATCAGGGTGGAAATAAAAAGTAATCTCTAGTATATGTATGTATACATTAATAATATATTGACTTATCTGGTAAAATGGATTTTTTCTAAACTACATGCTGTAGTTGTTTTGGCATTTTAATAACAAGAAAAACTACAACATTAAATATACGTACAAAGTAAAAATCTAAAAAAATTAAAATTGAAATTTTACTAAATTATCAATACATTGAATAGACATGCATAATACTATAAACCCTGAAGACTAGATCATTTGTGACAAAGAATTTCTTTAGTGAAACAATGTGGTCTTTAATGTTAACCTATGCTAGGAGACTGAATGATTCGTACCAGGGGTAAAAAATTAACGTTAGCCATAAATCTTAGGGGAGAAAGAACCTCTGCCAACCACTTCTACAATAATTTTTTTAAAATAACAATACTTTAATAAACCAGAGTAAATTATGTAAGAAAAGAAATTTTAAAATGGTTTTCCTTCCCTTTCACCTCAAGGGTGATTTCCCCATAAGGTTGAAATGAAAAACATTAGCAATCATTTAGGTCCAGGCTTCTTTAATCACAAAGCCTGCTTATTTGGCAGTTTCTCAAGTTACTCCCCTCAGGCAGCTTGAACCAGTTAAACTAGATCTTTTCAGCTCTTTGGAGCTTATTGACAACCAGCCGTCTGGTTTCCTAGGAAACAAAACCTTGGCTAGAAATAGTGAATCATTTCCAGGTCACTTTCAACATGGAGAGTGGAGCAGGAAAGCACTGGACTGAAGAAGAGGTTAAAGCTTTGCTAAGTGTCTGGGCAGAAAAAAATATACAAAAACAACTTTTTGGAACCCTGAGAAATAAAGGAATATTTATTTACATTGCTAAAAGGCTGCAAGCACTAGGAGTACACAGAGACTGGAAACAGTGCCGGGCAAAATACAAAAATCTCAAATATGAATACAGAACAGTTAAATATGCCCATAACTCTGGAGACAGCTCTAAAACTATGAAGTTCTTTCATGATTTGGATGTGATTCTGCAGTATGAACCTGCCACACAATTAACAGAGGAAGATGCAAATGACAGGTGCCTGGCAATGCTGAGCCAAAGTACAGCTCCAGAGACCACTAAAGGTAAAAAGAAAAAGTAGCATTCCTTTGTTTTTACCTAACAAACTATAAGAGTATGGACTTCTGAGTCCATATGATAAACATAGCCTGAAATATCATGGTTGGGAAAAACAAGTGACTTGTTATACTATTTTGTACAGGGTAAAAATTTTAAAAAGATTAAATACCTCCACTTTTAAAATCTTGAAATACTTGAAAAACATACTAAAATAACATTAAACACTTAAAAAATTAACATTAACCACTCTCATAATGCCAACTCTCCTTAAGCATGCCTGATATGTATTTTGGAAAATTGACTGGGTTTTGAAAATATTTCAGGTTTCAATTTTTTTAAGAGTGGCAAAAGGAAAAAAAAATCTAATATATGCTCCACTGTTGTTTCTCCATAGCTCCAAACAAGACAGAACTTTCTGCTCTATATTTACATTCCCATTTTCCTAAATTTATCAATAAAAGCACTAAAATACTAGGAATAAATAACTTCTTCATTATTCGTTTGGAAGAACAGTTCCATTTAAGCAATCAGTGAAACAAAAAAACATTTGATAAATGATTTATGATGAAATGATTTAGATAGTAAAACAAGGTTCTTGACCTGCTGTGTTGTTAAGCCCCACTGTACTTAGGAATTTGCTTGGTCTGTGGAAGCTGAATGTATGACCAGGGAAAGTGGGGAAATCAGTGGCAGTAACGAGGTATTTACCACAGCCAAAGTCTTACAGATGCTATTTTTAAGAGCAGAGTTGTTCAATTCAAAATCTCGAATACCTACTGTCTGCAAAGCACTGAGCTACTTGCACCTGCATTCAGGGATGTATAACCTCATAAAGCAGGGCACCATGAGTAAATATTAACAGCCCAAAGAAAATGGTTTAAGTGGTAGAATAAAGATATCCAATGAGAAAGTGGGGTTGGGTAAGATGACAGAAGTTGAAGTTAGCTTAATTTGGTTAATTAGGTTAATCTGAACTTCGTGTTTAAAGCTCAATAATAAATCATTTGGTAAAGAATCCACTCCACTTAACATACTCCCTTTACGTTTCTGATACTATACCATATTCTGAGAAAGCTTTGTAGTCATTGTCAAGTTAAAAAGAAATAACATTATTTTATATTTTATTCAATTAATCATCCTGCACTCTTCATCATTTGAATGCTTTAAATATTGATTAGTGATAAGTAAACCACTCAGCTTCTAAAAAGCTTTGAATTTAACCAGAGGTTGGTCTTAGTGTAATGAAGATGTGGGTGCTAAGCTCTGCACTTTTTTTGCCCTTCTCTTGTGTCTCTGTATCTATCCCCCCTTCGTCAAGTGTGTGTGTGTGTGTGTGTGTGTGTGTGTTTAATGCCACTAAACAGGATCTCCTTCCAACCCACTTAGGTACCCCTATGGCTCCAAATTCCCCACTTTCACTTACAAGCAGAGGGCCCATAATTGTAACTTAACCTTGTATGTTTATGGTATCTCAAACCCCAAATCCTAAAACTACATGTTCTCTTCCCTCTTTCAGAACTGATGCTCCTACAAATTGCTTCCATCTTACTACTAACACTGTATGTCCAATCACTTAAATAGAAACATTTGAAGTACCCTTGATCTTTGGTCAATCACTAAAAAACCTATTGACATGCTTCATAAATTTTCTCTGTTCCATTCTCATTACCACCATGCAGAACTTCATCTATCACATGGAATATTAAGATAACCTCTTTGGGGACGCCTGGGTGGCTCAGTTGGTTAAGCAACTGCCTTCGGCTCAGGGCATGATCCCGGAGATCCGGGATCGAGTCCCACATCGGGCTCCCTGCTCTGCGGGAAGCCTGCTTCTCCCTCTCTCACTCCCCCTGCTTGTGTTCCCTCTCTGGCTGTGTTTCTCTCTGTCAAAATAAATAAAATCTTTAAAAAAAAAAAAAAAAAAAAAAAAAAGATAACCTCTTTGACCCTGGGGTCATGACCTGAGCCAAAGGCAGACACTTAAGGACTGAGCCACCCAGGTGCCCCTTAAGATAACCTCTTAATTGGTCTCCTTACTTTCCAGTCCCTTCCCACATAATCATCCACAATGCTACTGGTTGTTGTCCTTTAAACTTTTTAAATTAAAAAGCACATCAGTATTTTTGTTTAATAATAATCTTTAAATTATACCTAGAACTAACTATAATTTAGGATTAAACGTTACATAATGGTTCCATAATATTTGAGTGCATAAAGCAGAGTTATATTTGCCCCCTTTACAATCAATACCTTTTGTCCATATTTTTTTTCTTTAAACATTTTATTTATTTATTTGACAGAGAGAAACACAGCGAGAGAGGGAACACAAGCAAGGGAAGTTAGAGAGGGAGAAGCGGGCTTCCCGCAGAGCAGGGAGCCCAATGCGGGGCTCGATCCCGGGTCTCCGGGATCATGACCTGAGCCGAAGGCAGTTGCTTAACAAACTGAGCCACCCAATGCCCCCCCTTTTGTCCATATTTTACATTACTTCAGGAGAGACTATCAGAAGTTCACTTATTGGTCAGGAAGGGTATGATTACTTTGAAACAGTTTAAAAAAACCTGCTTTCTAAAAGAATTGTATTTTACTAACAATGTGACTGCCCCTTTTTATAGAGAACCCTGTCATATCAGATCATAGGATGAGGTTGAAGCAGGGGAGAGACTTTGCTAATTTAACAAATAATGAAGTATGCTAATTTAATAAACAAATAACTACCTATAGTGGTAGGTGCAATAAATAACTTATTTTGCATTTGTTTAATTGCCAGTGATATGGAACAATTTTCTATATGTGTATTTTTACAAATTACCTGTTCATGTCAACTGAGGTCTTAGAAATTGCATGATCTCTTTTGCCTTACAATTTTGGCTGATTTTTATTTGACCTACAGAATTCAAAAGTTTTTAATGTAATCAAATAGTCTGATTAAAAACAAAGTTTTTGATTAAAGTTTTTATTTTTTTTAAAGACTTTATTTATTTATTTATTTATTTATTTGAGAGAGAGAGAGAGAGAGATCACAAGTAGGCAAAGAGGCAGGCAGAGAGAGAGGAGGAAGCAGGCTCCCTGCTGAGCAGAGAGCCCAATGCAGGCCTAGATCCCAGGACCCTGAGATCCTGACCTGAGCCGAAGGCAGAGGCTTTAACCTACTGAGCCACCCAGGCGCCCTTTGATTAAAGTTTTTAATGCAAAATATTTTCTAAGGCTTAGAAAGCCCTCCTTTCTCCAGGTCTGATTCATTTATAATGTCTTCTGGTTTTTCTGTGGCGGAACCAGCAAAATTTTTATTGGTGTATGGTAAACTGAAGAAGGGAAGAAAATGAATATGCCTTTTCCACTGTTGGGATCAACCTCATGCAAGTGGTAAAGGACAGAGGATCTGGTTCCCTCTGTTAGCAGCAGGTAGCCTGACTGAGCCTTGGCAAAGGACTCAAATACAAACTTGTGAGAGGCTTCATGTTCTGGAAATTATAATCATCCTCAACCTCAGAATACATCTGACCTATTGCTCCTACCGAATCGCATTCTTTCAGTCACCAAATTTCCACCCTATATCCCTCTTACTTGATACAAATGCGTCGGGAGTAATGACTTAAAGAGTTTCAGTTTAAAACGTCCACAGCATGTGACCCCTGCATACAATTTTGGGATTGATGGTAGGAATAATCAACCTAAGAAAAAAACACCCCTGAAGAAGTTAGGAAGAGAGCTTTTCTTTTGCACTCTGGTCTGAATGTTTAGCTCCATGCTGCTTTCAACGAACATAAAACTAGGCACTGAATCAGACTATCAAACCCTTACCTTTCCTTACTGTTCTCATGACGAAGCTCACATGTTACATTAACTAGGTATATCATCTTCTACACTTAAAGAAAATTCTTATGTAACTACTGACTTTTATTTTTCATATTCCCAACTATATGCCATTTAAAAACAGTAGTGCTTCTCTTGTTTTTCATTTGTTATTCTATTTTATCTTTAAGATGACAAACATTCCTTTTCTTATTCTTTAATGGAATGCCTCTAGTGAAGTGTGATTTCAATTGTTCATGCCATTAAAGTCATGCCTAATATTTGATCTCCTAATGTAAAGTAAAATAGAATCCTGGGGTGCCTGGGTGGCTCAGTCATTAAGCGTCTGCCTTCAGCTCAGGTCATGACCCTGGAATCCTGGGACTGAGCCCGGTGGCGTGGGGGGCTCCCTGCTCGGTGGGGAGCCGGCTTCTCCTTCTCACTGCCCTGCTTGTGGTTCCCTTTCTAGCTGTCTCTGTCAAATAAATACGTAAAATCCTAAAAAAAAAAGTCATTAAAAAAAGGTAAAATAGAATATTATTTGTTACTCAGTAAAACTAAATTGAAAAAACATATGGAAATGATATAAGATGAATAAATCTTTGATTCAGAAAGTTACAAAGAGCAATCAAAATGTACTCAACTACCTCCTGATCAGCCTTCAGCCTCATTGTAATTATGATTCATCATCATGTGCCAACTGAATCCAAAATTCTATGTTGGGTTCCTTTGAATGATGTATTTTAGTTTTTCCTTACAATTACCCTCCTCATCTGATTACTTTAAAAAGTAGTCTGTGCCTCATTTTATGAAAACATCCAAGCCATAAAACCAGGATCAAGAAGGGACCATTTTCATTTTTCAAGGTTGGCATGGTCCTTTTTTTTTTTTTTTAAAGATTTTATTTATTTATTTGACAGAGAGAAACACAGAGGGAACACAAGTAGGGGGAGTGAGAGAGGGAGAAGCAGGCTTCCCGCCAAGTGGGATGTGGGGATGGATCCCAGGACTTCAGGATCATGACCCGAGCCCAAGGCAGTCACTCAACCAACTGGGCCACCCAGGCGCCCCTGGCATGGTTCTTTTCTTTTCTTTTAAAGATTTTATTTATTTATTTGACAGAGAGAAACACAGCTAGAGAGGGAACACAAGCAGAGGGACTGACAGAGGGAGAAGCAGGTTTCCCACTGAGCGGGAAGCCTGATGTGGAGCTCGATCCCGGGTCTCCAGGATCATGACCTGAGCCGAAAGCAGTCGCTTAACCAACTGAGCCACCCAGGCGCCCGGCATGGTTCTTTTAAATGACACTTTGCTTGGCCCATTTAAACAGATTAATTTCTGGAAAGTTTAGTATTTACCAATAAATTTTAGCTATCTGACCAAATATGCCAATTATATAAGATTTTCTGATTATCTCATATAGGACCTCTCTTTTATATTGCTATTATCATTTATCAAGTGCCTATTATGTTAAAGTACCTAAATTACAAAAATAATGAAGACATCTCATTTTTTCCCCCCAGAGAGAGCACAATCATAAGGGGGGGCGGGCAGAGAAAGAGAGAAAGAGAGGAGAAAGCCTGGCCCAAGACTCAAGGATCTCACCACAGAGATTATTACCTGAGCTGAAATCAAAAGTTAGATACTTAACTGACTGGGCCACCTAGGCACCCCAAGAAAACATCTCATTTAAAAAATTTAAAATTTTTTAATTTGAAAAATTTAAATCTCATTTAATTTGAAAACAAACCACAATCATCTCTAGAAACATAAAATTAGCAAACAAATCTAGTGGAAGTTCAAAATAAACCATGTCAATGGTGTGGAAGAAATTAAATTTTTCTTTATACAAATTATAACTCTATTACAAAATGTATCTATCACAAATCTATAATCTTTCATGAACATGATCGAATTCAGCTTAAAAGTATTCTCAGCCATTACTAATTCAATTTTTACCTTTCTTAGAACGTACTCTAACAGAACTCTATTCTTTTTCCAGGCAAAATATCAGTTACATTAGAAGATAAGGAAGACCCGTCAGGAAATCCTTTACTTTCGGTTTCTCATAGCAGACCAATGGAACTAGGTACAGTATTGTGGGTCAAAATACAATGAAACTGATTAGATTCCAAATCAGAAAGTAAGATTGGTTTTTGAGAAACTGCATGATTTTTCCTGATAAAGGCACTTAGGATTATCTTGTTTCCCTCAACGTATACTGGAAAAAAAAAAAAGGTCCAAATAAGTGATTTTTTTTTTTATTCCACAGTCACATTTATAAAATAAATGATTTCTTCCACAAAATGTAAATTGCCTAGTAATATTAGCCTTGAAATGCACTACTTTTATTCTTTAAGCACAATGACTATAATGGTCAAAATTATACATAGTAGGTGCTTAATATTTAATGAACATATCACTTTAGCACTCCTGAGGTCTAAGACAAACAGAACTCTACATATGAAAGTAAATAATATCAAATCAGTGAGGTCAAGGACAGTTTTATTCACCCAATTAAAGTCAATATAAATCCCCATTTTGCTTCTAAATTCTTACTGAAGGTTGTTAATTCAAGTAAGGAAAAATACTGAAAAGCATTTTAAAACAAAGGCATTAAATACACCACAAAATTAAAAATAGATTCCTAGGGGCGCCTGGGTGGCTCAGTTGGTTAAGGAACTGCCTTCGGCTCAGGTCATGATCCTGAAGACCCGGGATTGAGCCCCACATCGGGCTCCCTGCTTGGCGGGAAGACTGTTTCTCCCTCTCTCACTCCCCCTGCTTGTGTTCCCTTTCTCACTGTGTTTCTGTCAAAATAAATAAATAAATAAATCTTAAAAAAAAAAAAAATAGATTCCTATCCTTCAGGTGAGTGCTAAAAAGTATTTTTTAATGACTTACATGGTAGATGCTGAGGTCTGAACTACATTTTTATTAAACATAAACATGAAATCTGAGAAAAACCCAGATAATGTGGTTGTTTAAATAACCAATATAACCTCAAATAATGTCATTACCATAAAATGAGTGGCAAAACTGTGCTGGAGATGGAACCTGAAGGTACCATGCGAGGATTTCTAAGTAGGAACATTTTTGCCGAAGGTATTATGGAATTTCTGACACACTACCTTGCATTAAAAAAATCTAATACTTTACTTAAAATGACATTTGGTCTTTGACCAATGGAACATCTTTTATTTTCATAAGATGTTAAGAAGCACCAGTTGTTATAATGTGATTCTTCCAACCCTTTATTCATGAATTGTCTTGGTTCTCAGACCTGACGACGGCACACTAGAATCACACAATATGGGGATGAGGGATAGGAGTAGTAGCAAAGCAGTCATTTACAAAAGCTCCCCAGGAGATACTGATATGTAGCCAATGGAAATCATTAGATTAAAATAAATTGTTCCCACCTATCCTATTACAAAAGAAAAAACAAACAAAAACTGCCCTCAATGAGCCATTTTCTAATTGTATTGCTTTCTGCAAGTAAATAATATGAAATTATATATTCAACATTTAATATATACTGACAGACACACCACATGCCAAAGAAGCGGGATGGAAGAATAAGAAATGATAAGAAAAAAAAGATGATCAAAATGTGACTAATTAAAAACACATTTTTTTTTTTTAAGGCCAGTCACTGTCACGGTAAGAAATAGATTCAGGTTCTGTATTTCATTTCCCCCTAAGTCAGAAAAAAGCTAAGCTATGTATGATTTGTAGTCCATCTCCTAAGGAGAAAATTTCCTTGTTTTCTAAGGTTGCATTCAATTACTTTACTAATCTTATGTATGTTAATCTATGTACATATCTCTTTCCCTCCCCATCTGATACAGATAACTCTACATCATTTATGGAACCCTCTATTAATCCAACTTTCATTCCAACTATAGCAAATGAAGGAGGAAAACACTGGACTGTGCCAGAAGTCAGGGCTCTAATTGGCATCTGGTCTGATATAAGTATACAACAACAACTAGAAGGAACAGTGAGAAATAAAAGGATATTTGAACAAATTGCTGCCAAGCTTCAGAAATCTGGAATAGAAAGAGACTGGAAACAGTGCAGAACAAAGTACAAAAACTTAAAACATGAATATAAGATTGTGAGAATGGCTCAAGACCAAGGCATACCTAAGAAAATGAAATTTTTTACTGAATTGGATGCTATTCTGGGACACAATAAAACAGAGAAATCACAACAACAGGAATTCCAAGATGAAAAACAAGCCACCAGATGTGCCAATGTAAAAACAGAAGAGGATCAGACAGGTAGGAAGGCAAAGAAAAGTAATCTAAACATCACCACACATTATATGAAAATGCCAGTAGCATGGTAATGGGAATATAATCTAAGTTAAACAGGTTTCACTATATTCCACAAGCTAAAGCTTGAATTTATCATGAAACAGATTTAATGTATATGCAATCTCCTCCAAAACACAGAGAACAGTGAAGTTATGGATGAAATAAAATTGATTTCCCAAAGCTTCAAAACAAACCAATTTTACTAAAGTAAAACTACACGGCAGAAGTTAAAGCAAGTTTTTTTATAGTAACTATAGTAAAATTGAGTGAACAGAAAAAGAGCATTAAAAAACTTAGAAAAACACAAAATCCATGAGAATGTCTCTGAAGTGTAAGTTCTTCTGGGACATATAAAGTTCTTTTTTTTTTTTTTAAAGATTTTATTTATTTATTGGAGAGAGAAACACAGCCAGAGAGGGAACACAGCAGGGGGAGTGAAAGAGGGAGAAGCAGGGGGAGTGAAAGAGGGAGAGGCAGGCTTCCCATGGAGCAGGGAGCCCGATGTGGGGCTCGATCCCGGGTGTCCGGGATCATGACCTGAGCCGAAGGCAGTCGCCCAACCAACTGAGCCACCCAGGTGCCCCACAGCATAAAGTTCTTTAAAATGAGTTTAACCCAAAGGATTGAGAAACAATACACACAGAGATATGACAGCATGAAATAAACCAGATGAGTTCTAGACCAAGAGTCAGAAAACTGAAGTTCTAGCTCAGTCTTTGTGGAATCTTGAACCACGTGTCTCCTCTAGACTTGACAAGATGTTCTTAAAGACCTCTACTGGGGCGCCTGGGTGGCTCAGTTGGTTAAGCGACTGCCTTCGGCTCAGGTCATGATCCCGGAGACCCGGGATGGAGCCCCACATCGGGCTCCCTGCTCGGTGGGAAGCCTGCTTTTCCCTCTCTCATTCCCCCTGCTTGTGTTCCCTCTCTCACTGTGTTTCTCTCTGTCAAATAAATAAAATCTTTAAAAAAAAGACCTCTACTAACCATAAAGATTCTTGATCTTAGTATCTGCCTTAAACAATGCAGTCCTATTTCTCTGAGTATCAATGTGTATCTAGGGGAAACAGGCAATCAGAGAGAGGATTGAGAAATGGGGTCGAGAAGTCCTGAAATCTTTCGTTAGTGGAAAAGAAACAAACTGGTCTGCTAGAGAACTATACATCTGTCCCATTAAAATTAAAATAACTAGTGATAAAGTTGCCTAACAGCAGCAGCATGATTATGTTCAGACAGTAACTGCTAGAGATACAGATGATGGTGATTCCATCAGTTACATGTCAGAAGACCTCCTTAGACTTACAACACCAGATTATCTACAGTGACCTAAGACTAAAGATGCTTATGGGTGGGGAATGGAAAATAGAGAAAAGTAAACAACCTCAGTATTTAGCATCAGGTTTTTTAAAAAAAGATTTTATTTATTTGAGAGAGAGAGAGAGAATGAAAACACAAGTGGGGGAGAGGCCAAAGAGATAGAAGCTGACTCCCTACTGAGTAGGGAGCTGGAAGCAGGATGGAAGACTAGATCCCAGGACCCTGGGATCATGACCTGAGTTGAAGGCAGACCCTTCACCAACTGAGCCACTCAGACACTCCCAACAAGTTCACTTTAAAAGGGAAAATAACATTAGAGTCAATTTTTTTTTAAAGATTTTATGTATTTGACAGAGAGAAACACAGCTAGAGAGGGAACACAAACGAGGAGTTAGGGAGAAGCAGGCTCCCTGATGAGCAGGGAGCCCAATGCAGGGCTTGATCCCAGGACCCTGGGATCATGACCTGAGCCAAAGGCAGACGCTTAACGACTGAGTCCCCCAGGCACCCCAATATATTAGAGTTTAAAACACTATCTTGAAAGTGAATAAAACCACGCCACCATATATCCCTCTATATTCACAGTCATTGCTGGAGATGCGACTGAAGATGACTTTGTCAGTCATATGTCAGAAAACCTGAGAGGGAGATGTAGAACAAAGTCCTGGTACTGGTAAAAGTATTTTTTGTTTTTTTGTGTGAAAAAATATGAAACACGTTATTATACAATGTTGCTATTGACTGAACTGTGTCACCCCCTAAAGTAATATCAACATATGTAAGAGCATTTGGAGATGAGGCCTTTGGGAGATAATTAGGTTTAGAGGTCATGAGGGTAGAGACCTAACAATGGATTTTATGATTTAATTACATTTGATGTATGATATATAATAAGATGTATAATAATGAAGATATCATAAGAACATATAAGCTAACATATGAAGGGTAATACTCCTATTTACAAAATACAGAAATGGAAGGTGAAAACTGTTAGTGACAGTAATGTTCCCTATAACTGTGGTTTTCAAAGTGTAGCATCACCATCATCTGGGAACTTAGGCATGCTCAAGTTTGAGAAACACTGTCTTACGCTACAGGGTACTAAAGGGGTGAAGTAAAGTAAGTTCTATATGATGGTTTGCCTTATACACAAACCAAAATGAGCAATGGGGGATCACCAGGCACCCAAACAAAAGCCTAGCTAGCCAGACCTCATGGTCTTTTAGTTCAAAGCTTCATGTAAGTCTTGGAAAATATAAAGATCATCCTGATTAACGAACCAGGTAATCAAAATCCCCACACTCTGGGCAAACTTCTTTCTCTGACTTATCAGACAGAACAGATTAAAAGCTCAGTGGGAGAAAAGAAAAGCTGTTACGATAGTGAAAGGTAAAAACAGGGAGAAATTAAGGAGACTAATCTAATAGGAACATACAGCTGACTATAGGTATGATAACAAAGGTGCAAAACTCTGGCTCCTAAGGTTTCTCAGGGCATCAGAGCAATGACCTTTGTCACTAAAAGAAAAAAGTGAAAATCAGATGGTATTTGATAAGACAAAGATTTCCATGGAAAAGTTAAGAACCTTAGCATTCAAGAAGATTTTAGCTTGTCAGTCCTCTGGAATCACTTAAGTACAATATTTCAAGATAATTTTTTATATGTAAAAGGAAAACATTAAGTCAAATATAAACCGACAGGTTTTTAAACAATTATCTGGTATGTTTATATGTTAATTTGGATTATGATTAGAAAAAACAAAACAGGAAATGTTTACAGTCATTTTAGAATTTAAGCTATTTTAAACTTTCAGGTGAAAATACAAGCAAAGGTATAAAACCACAAGAGAAGAAACTGATCTTTAAAATTATTTATTTATTAAAATATTTTACTTTCATGTAATCTTCACAGCCAGTGTGGGGCTCTAACTCACAACCCTGAAATCAAGGGTTGCATGCTCCACAAACATAGCCAACCAGGCAGCCCAGGGAAAAAAAACTTAGCTAGGGAAGGACTTTCAGCACCCCTGCAATATACAACTATTGAGGGACAAATCACCACTCCACTATTTAGATTATATTGAGGTATAAAGATAGGGATATTTATCTTCAGGAAAAAAAAAATTCACATCAAATATTCTTTCTTTAAAAACAAAACACAGGGGCACCTGGGTAAACTCACTAGGTTAAGCGTCCAACTATTGATTTCAGCTCAGGTCTTATTGATCTTAGGGTTGTGAGTTCAAGCCCTACACTGGGCGCCATGCTAGGCATGGAGTCTACTAAAAAAAATACATATATACATACATTACATACACACATAAATAAAAAGAACACAATAAAGTGATGAACATTTATGTAAAAATAGAGGTTACTTCATTTTGATTTTATATTGAATTGCCATTGCCCCATACTGTTAACACTGAAACTTGGTCATGAAACTGATCTCCCAAAAGTAATTTTCTTACCTTCTTAAATATAGGCTCTAACACTTTCTTCAAATAAATACCTAACTAGAGCTGTGGAACCCTTGGATTCTAGAGAACTAATTAGTTCCCAGTTTAGAACTCCCAGAAATTCTGGTCTAGGGTGTTTATAGGATGGCTTCAGGCACCTATATTTTTATAGAAGATCATCAAGCACAGCCAGGGTTGAAAACCACAACTAGGTTGTCATATTTAGAGAATAAGGCCAGCAGAGGGCTGAAGAAAGTAAAACATAAAATCCAATTTGATTCCATTTAGGGGAGAAAAATTAGCCAATTCCAATGATCACTTTAAAAACATGCATGACTAATGCAATATGAAAGAAGTTAATCACTGGGAAGAATCACAGAACTTCTGGGCTATGCCTACCTATTACAATAAGTAAAAAGAAATGGCTCATGAAAATTGAGTAACTACTTCTTTGGATCTAAAATAAATTTATTTTCTCCCTGCCTGAGGCACAGGCAAGAGATGATAAAAGGAATCAGAAAGTTAACAAAAAAAGGACTGTCTAAAGAGGAAATCTGTGTTTGACAGTCTTGTCAGTTACGCGTCTCTTCTGAGTAAACCGAAAATTTACTTAATTCAACTCTAGTATCAGTTGCTATTTATATATGAGGTGGAATACGTCAATAATTTCATATTCTTGCAAGTTACTGCTTTCTAATATAGGCAGTCAAAAGTAGATCAATTTTGGCTCTCAGGGGTGGAACAGGTATATATATATCCTATTGGAGGTTACTCTTTTCAGCCTAAAAAAATCACAAGTGAAAGACTATACTGTTCTTCTAAGAATAATCTTAAAACTATGCAGGGGCGCCTGGGTGGCTCAGTTGGTTGGGCGACTGCCTTCGGCTCGGGTCATGATCCTGGAGACCCGGGATCGAGCCCCGCGTCGGGCTCCCTGCTCGGCGGGAGGCCTGCTTCTCCCTCTCTCACTCCCCCTGCTTGTGTTCCCCCTCTGGCTGTGTTTCTCTCTGTCAAATAAATAAAATCTTAAAAAAAACAAAAAAACAAAAAAACTATGTATTTTCTGGGGCACCTGGGTGGCTCAGTCGTTAAGCATCTGCCATTGGCTCAGGTCATGATCCTGGAGTCCCAGGATCAAGCCCCACATCGGGCTCCCTGCTCGGCAGGAAGCCTGCTTCTCCCTCTCTCACTCCCCCTGCTTGTGTTCCCTCTCTAACTGTGTTTCTATCTGTCAAATAAATAAAATCTTAAAAACAAAACAAAACAAAACAAAAAACTGTATTTTTTTGGCTGTGGTAAAATATATTTCCAAAATTAAAATATTCACTATCCCCACAATTTCATAAAAATTAACAATGTGATGGCCAGCAGAGGGCACTAAATTATCTATTGTTAGTACTTCAGAGGTTATGCAAAGTTTTTTTCTCCAATTCATTTATTATTTATAATAAACCAAAAATTGGAAATAATTTTCTTTAAAATGAAATATTTAAACTTTTGTACATTTTCAACACAATTTGGATAATCTTACCAGTAAATTATCAACTAATGCACTTTATCACATGAACCATAATATTGAGAACCTTTAATTTTTTTAAAGTTTTTTTTTTTTACAGATTTTATTTATTTTTTGACAGAGGCAGACAGCGAGAGAGGGAACACAAGCAGGGGGAGTAAGAGAGGGAGAAGCAGGTTTCCCATGGAGCAGGTAGCCCAATGCGGGGCTCGATCCTAGGACTTTGGGATCATGACTTGAGCTGAAGGCAAACACTTAAAATGAACCACCCAGCCACCAAAGAACCTCTAAATGTTTAATCCAATAGACGATCCAAATAAATACTTGACTGTTAAAGTTTCAGAAAACCCAAAAATTATAAATGTAAAAAAAAAGTTGAGACTTAGGTAAGCTAAGAAATTTAAATAAAGGCAACTTGATATCAAGGTATACTTTTCTAATTCTTCTTGTTTATATTTTCACAAAGTCTTTAAGAAACTGTGACATAATAAAGAATACAGATGTGCGTGGCTGACTTAAGTCAGTAGAGCATGTGGCTCTTGATCTCAGGGTTGTAAGCTCGAGCCCCACATTGGGCGCAGAGATTGCTTAAAAATAAAATCTCAAAAAAATTTTTAAAAATAAAGAATACATATATCTAGTTTTGTGCCCAGTTCCTGACAGAGCTTCAAAAACCTTTGGAATTTTCCAAGTGGGTTTCTAGATAGCTTCAGGATAGGACTGGTCACCATAAAGACCAACCTTGTGATTAAGAGGCTTGGAATTTTAGGACAGACTGACCTCTAGCAGGGAAGTAAGTCTAGAGACTGAATTAATTAAGTCACATGTGGCCAGTGACTTAATTAATTGTGCCATAATCAATCATGTCAATAAAAACTTTGGCTTAGAATCGCTTCCTAGCTAGTGAACACTTTGATGTGCTGGGAGAATGACAGGCCCTGATGCCATAGGGAGAGGTCATGGAGGTTCTATATCTGTACCTCATTTAGTTGTTTCTGCATTCTATTTTTTTTTTTTTAAGATTTTATTTATTTGACAGAGAGAAACACAGCCAGAGAGGGAACACAAGCAGGGGGAGCGAGAGAGGGAGAAGCAGGCTTCCCGCCGAGCAGGGAGCCCAATGTGGGACTTGATCCCGGGTCTC
This sequence comes from Spilogale gracilis, assembly GCA_004023965.1. Lineage (NCBI taxonomy): Eukaryota > Metazoa > Chordata > Mammalia > Carnivora > Mephitidae > Spilogale > Spilogale gracilis. The sequence goes on along the minus strand of PITA01009072.1, from coordinate 34,950 downwards.
TGGGATCATGACCTGAGCCGAAGGCAGTTGTCCAACCAACTGAGCCACCGAGGCGCCCCTGCATTCTGTTTTTTGTAATAAAACTGTATGCTAAGTATTGGGCTTTCCTAAATTCTATGAGTTGTTCTAGCAAATGATCGAAACCTGAGGGGTCATAGCACCCCCTGAAGTTGTAGCCAGTCAGCTGGAAGGGTGGCTAGCATCTGAAGTAAGGGCAGTGTTATGGAAGGTTGAGCCCTTAAAGTTTTGGAGTCTAATGTTAGACTCCAGGTAGTGAGTGTCAGAAATGAATTGCAGTATACCAGTTGGGAAAGAAACATAACAGAAACTAAATGCTTCTGTTTCCTTAAAATATGCTAAATTTAGGGACTAACACACTGCCACCCTCCAATATGATATCTTATTTTCTAGCACTAACTACTTAAAATTTCCACAGAACACCTAATCTCTTAAATATTTTTATTTCCCAGAAGTAGGACATGTGCTTCAGCCTAGAAGTAATGGTTTTAGTCACTTGGATAAAATGTTATAAATTCAGATTCTGCTGAAATACGGTTTGCCAAAGTTTACCTTCAACTTGTGCTCCCCACTGGGGTGAGGGTGGGGGAAGGGCTTGGGCATGGAAGGAGGTAAGTCTAGTTACAGAAGGGCAACCAGAGGGATCCTTATGGTGTTGGAACCGTGGAGTATCTTGACCTTGATGGTGGAGACATGAACCTACAAGCTGATAAAATTATTATAGAACATAATACACACATATACACACAGTGAGTATAAGTAGAACAGTAACTCCGAATAGAGTAATGAACTGTTTCAATGTCAATATCCTTGTATTTAATAGTGTATTACAGTTTAATAAAATGTTACCATGGAAGAAAACCAGACCAAGTGTGAAATGGATCTCTAGTATTTCTAAAAACTGCACACTAAATCTACACTGATCTTAATAAAAATTTCAACTTTAAACAAAGTAACTTATTTGGTAGCCTTATGTGGCTCCAAAGTACAACCTGTTATTTAAGGTATAGATACTGCCAAAAGCTAAACTTCATTCTAGTCTCACTGTGCAAACATGTCCTTAAAATAAGATCTGGTCCTATCCTAATATAAATCTCCACATACTTATTGTTGCATAGGCTTATGGGCCCCCTAACCACCTCACCTTTCACCTCACTGGTCTATTAATAATAACCACTGTGTAGTTTCATCTAGTTTTATAATAGTCATTATAAGCAACTGCACAGGAAATAGTAACACAAAATTAAAAAAAAAAAAAAACGTCCCAGGGCACCTTGGTGGCATAGTCGGTTGTATCTGACTCTTGGTTTCAGCTTGGGTCTGATCTCAGGATCATGAGATCAAGCTCCACATAGGGCTTGGAGTCTGCTTGAGTTTCTCCCTCTCCTGCTGCCCCTCCACCTTTCTCTCAAATAAATAAATAAACTTTTTTTTTTTTTAGAAGTCCCAGTGTATAGCAAAGTACAGAAGTCAAGGAATACTATCATAGCATTGTGACACTTAAACACAGCAATCCAACATATGCATGAGGAAGAGCTTTCCCCAAACTACAAATGGCTGACTTGTAAACATTTTATACATACAATACATTACAATAAATGCAGGTTATATTTACCATGCTAAGCACCATCAGTTTCTTAAAATGTTTATTACCTGTCTCCCACTAACAACTCAACATGAAAATTGCTAAGGCCATTAAACTTTTTTTTTTTTAAAGATTTTATTTATTTATTTGACACAGAGACAGAGACAGCAAGAGAGGGAATACAAGCAGGGGGATTAGGAGAGGGAGAAGCAGGCTTTCCACTGAGTAGAGAGCCCCCTGTGGGGGCTTGATCCCCAGAACCCCGAGATCACGACCTGAGCCAAACGCAGACGCTTAATGACTGAGCCATCCAGGCGCCCCAAGACCACTTAATCTTAAGGTCTTTCATCTATTTTCTTAAAAAAATATTTATTTGACAGAGAGAGAGATCACAAGCAGGCAGAGAGAGGAGGAAGCAGGCTCCCTGCCAAGCAGAGAGTCAGATGCGGGCCTGGATTCCAGGACCTTGAGATCACGTGAGCCGCACTGAGCCACCCAGGCGCCCAAGGTCTTTTACCTATTTATGTGTATTGCAATAAGGATTATTCTCAGTTACAATGAGGATCAAATGGAAAAGAGATGTAAGAACTCTTTGTCAAGCATTAAGATGTAACAGCGAAAGATATTACAAAATTGGGTCTAAAAGTGCTATCATATTCATATTCCCAAATAGAGAATACTGTGCTTTGGGACTTTCAAGGCAGAATACTTCCAAGATTTTGAAGGTGGTGAATCCTACAAACGCATTTTAAAATTTGGTTAGAGATGACAAATGTTCTTGGCTATGAGGTTACAGTTTGGTTCTTTTTTTTTTACTATTTTATTTATTTATTTGACATAGAGATCATAGGCAGAGAGGCAGGCAGGGTGAGGGGAAGCAGGCTCCCCACCGAGCAGAAAGCCTGATGTGGGGCCCAATCCCAAGACCCTGAGATCATGACCTGAGCCCAAGGCAGAGGCTTAATCCACTGAGCTACCTAGGCGCTGCTGGTTCCTTTTTTTCTAAAGACTTTTTATTTACTTGGGGTGGGGGAAGGGCAGAGGGAGAGGGAAAGAAAGCCAACCCCATACTGAGCACAGAGTCCCATGTGGGATTCGATCTCACCACCCTGAGACCATGGCCTGAGCTGAAACCAAGAGTCAAAAGCTTAACTGACTGTGCCACCCAGGTGCCTTAGGCTACAGTTTTGATGTTGGAATCCAGCATTACTAGTTTTTCAGTATAACCTTCAATCACAAAAATAAATTTGAGTTCTGTGAACAGCAAATTTAAACTGCTATTCTCTTTGTTTTGACAGAGGAGGATACCATAAGTACAGCGTCAGAAGTGGTGGGCAGCCCCACAGCACCACAAAGTATCACTGTGTCAGGTACAGGGTCTAAATTGGTTAAAAAAAATTTTAAGGGGCAACTGGGTGGCTCAGTCAGTTCAGCACTGGACTCCTGATCTCAGCTCAGGTCTTGATCTCAGGTGAGTTCAAGCCCTATGCAGGGGCTTAAAAAAGAAAAAAAAAATTTAGGCTAATATATAGCAGTTTAAGTACTTAAACCAAGCCTCTCCACATCTGTAAATAGCCAGTGAAGATTACCTATTGATGAAAAACAGCTAAATTACCTCACCAATACTGGAGATTAATCTGCCTTTAATTTTTCAAATATCTTATTTAAAGAAATTTATTTGAAGAAATTTGACCCTCATATTAAAATTATAATTATGTCAATCCAGATTGTTTTATTTACCTTTTTTTTTTTTTAAAGATTTTACTTACTTATTTGACAGAGAGAAACACAGGTAGAGAGGGAACACAAACAGGGGGAGTGAGAGAGGGGGAAGCAGGCTTCCCACCAAGCAGGGAGCCCAATGAGGGCTCCTGAGGGCTCTCAATCCTGAGACTCCGGGAACATGACCTGAGCGAAGGCAGACGCTCAACAACTGAGCCACCCAGGCACCCCTCCAGGTTGTTTTAAATGAATGATATTCAAATACAAGATTTATCTGTATGCTTGTATAATTGTAAATCACATTGATTTATAAGTAATCATATTCCTTTAGAAGACACTAAAAATCACTTATAGATTTTTACATTGAGCAACACGGAGGCTGGAAAACACTGGTGTGACAATGAGGTCAGAGAGCTTATACATATCTGGTCTGATGAAAAAATTAAGCAAATGCTTGAAAGGGCCACAAGAAACAAAGAAATATTTGAGGAAATTGCCAGAAGACTAATGTAGTTTAGTCTTCTAAAGTCTGTAATGTATCAAATACAAAAATTTAAAATATGAATACAGAGTTTTACAAAAGAAAAATGGCAACCCTCAAAGAAAAATAGATTTTATGAAGAAGCTGACTGCATCCTAAGAGGACCAACTCTCAGAACTGCCAAATGGAAACATGGTAACCTTGAAATAGAGTTTTTAAAATAAAAATTCTATTAACTTTTCTTTGCATTGTAACGTAGCAAGAGATTCCTCAAAAATAAAATCCTTATACTATTCTATGTTCAAATGACCCCAAAGTATTATGACACACATACCTAATTTAAGAATTTCAATCTTTCCAAACCTGGTACCAAAACATTCCTAACTCTTTTTTTTTTTTTTTAATTGTTACTAAAAAAATTTTTTTTTCTCCAGTGTTCCAAGATTCATTCCCCATTCGCCACACCCAGTGCTCCACGCTTTAGGTGTCCCCAGTACCCACCACCAGGCTCTCCCATCCCTCCACCCGCCTCCCTCCAAGTCCCTCAGTTTGTTTCTGTGTCCAAAGTCTCAAAACATTCCTAATTCTTAAACTCATTCCTCTTTATCTCCCAACCACTTTAATGTTTTTACTTTAGTATATTTGAATGCTTGAAGATGAATATATTTTAAATGGTGTCAGTCATATAATGATTCTTTTCCTGTGTTCTTTTGTTTTAAGAATTATTTGAAGATCATACCAAAAACCCAAGAACTGTGAGCGTCAAAAGAAAAGCACATGAAGATGGTAAGAGCTGAGAAACGCCAAGTTTTGGCACTGAAAAAAACCTTGTTGCTTTTTCCTGATAAGAGATGTTTATTCCTGTCCTTGACAAATTAGACTAAATATATTGTTTATAAGTTGTGTGACAGTGAAAATTGCTGAGCAATGATTTCTTTCATAGCTCATTAAAAGTAACAGAGTAAATGGAAACTTTCCCAGAGTCAGAAATTTCTGCACAACTGTCCATTCATCATGAGCCTTTAAATTAAAATTTACAGTGCCTACTATCAGAAGACTGGGATGGAAAAGGAAAAAAAAACCCCATAAAGTAATAAGTTCTCAATTTTAGTTTTCTCTAAAGGTAGTTAGTAATGAGTATAACATTTTAGCAATCCAAATAAGTCAACCTAATTATGGGAGCTTAATTTCAAATTGACTCATTACAGATATCAGAAAGGGTAATACAACGTAGTGGAGCAAACAGAAGAACAAACAAGCAGAATAGATGAGAAAGCACTGAACTGAAACTCAGAAAACCCGAGTTCCAGTCTCTCTGACCCCAATAACTCACTGCAGAGCAAATCACTACATCTCTCTGGACCTTTAGGATAATTCAATTCAAGCATTTTATGATTTATAATCTATCAAATTATTTTGAGTATACACAAATAGTTGAAGAGCTTAATTTTTACAAAGTGAACACACCCATGAGACTACCATTCAAATCAAGACATAAAACATTACACCAGCACCCTTCAGTCCTCCCTGTCACAATAATCTTCCTAGCCCCTATACAGGTTATGATTATTCTGACTTCTATCACCATAAATTTGGAATCATACAAGATGTTCTTACTTTTTTGGTATGTGTTCCTTAATGTCAAGCTTCTTTCACTCAACACTGTTGAGATTCAACCATGATTTTACTTGGAGTAGGAGCTTGTTCTTTTTCATTGCTGTAGAATATTCCATCACATGAAGATATATACCATTCCTTTTTTTATCCATTCCACTGTTGGGACATTTCCATTATTTCCAAATGGAGGCTATTACAAATAATGCTAAAAAAATTCTTGGGCATGTCTTCTAGCAAACATATGTATGCATTTCAGTGGAGTATATACCCAAGAGTGCGATGGAGGGTCATGGAGTATGCACATACCCAGGTATAGTTCTAAGCACTTTACATATACTAATGCGTTTACTTCCTACCACAACTCTATGCTGTAGGTACTATAATTATACCCAATTTATAGAGGAGGAAATGGAGGTTTAGAGAAGTCTGTGCTCTTGAGCCAGCTGGCTAACATTGCCCCTCTGTGAAGTCAGGGGACCATATCTGCCCTGTGCAGAAGAATATTCATAGTACTGACCACAGTGTATACACAATAGGGGCCAAACTGGAACATCCCTACCCCCAACAACCCCTACTATATCTCAAGTGAGCTGAATATTTTATTCTCCATTTTTGGACCAAAAGTACAAGTCAGATGAGTTGTCCCAACCTTTGCCATCTCTTAATGCCCTATAGTGTATATGCTATTGAAAAGTTAAATTGATAAGGGCTAACCACACAAAAGTATCATTCTCAACCCCCTGGATTTTGCCCATTGAATTTTTAATACATAAGTCTGCCCAACAGATGAGAAAAGACACTGAGAAATTAGGAGACTTGCCCAAGATCAAACTGATGTTGGAAACCTGGAACTAGATTTCAAGTCTTTTTTTTTTTTTTTTTTTAAAGATTTTATTTATTTTACAGAGAGAAACACAGCCAGAGAGGGAACACAAGCAGGGGGAGTGAGAGAGGAAGAAGCAGGCTTCCCGCTGAGCAGGGAGCCCGATGCGGGACTCGATTCCGGGTCTCCGGGATCATGACCTGAGCCGAAGGCAGTCGCTTAACCAACTGAGCCACCCAGGCGCCCCTAGATTTCAAGTCTTATGTTAAGGAAGTATTTCCAATATTGATCAGAATGACAAAGCAGTAGTACTTTGAAACTCTTTTGGGGATAGGTAAGTCCTGCTTCAAAATAATGCAAAAAGCAAAGTTGTAAATAATAGCTATAACAAGAAAAATTGAAAACATGATTTAAAACTAAGAATCATTAAATTACAAAAGTAATTGAATTAGATGGTCTTTCAAAGCCAAAGCGTGGAACAATTAGCAAGGACAGTTTAACATAAGTCACTTACCTAACCAAGGGTATGTAAAATGCTATAGAAATGGGAAATATTTGGTCATTTTTACTAAGAGAAGAAAACCAAAATAGTTATCCCTAGCCTTAAATTTGGCAACTCAATGCAAGTTCTCTGACAGCCTATTGACAACAAACTAAATGACAACAAACTAAATGAAGACAACTGGAAACTAATTCTATAGAGGTTGTCTGAGCGCATCTCTTTCTCCAAAGTACCTTTCTACTGATAATTTTATATACTCTACTTACAGGACCAGTGTCTGTATCTCTTAAGAAAACTGCTCCTGAGATCACTGCAAATAGGTCTCCTCAAAGCATAACAGAACGAAAAGATCCTACAGAATGTTTCTACAGACAGGAAACCCCATACGTGATCCAATTTCATCAGGTAAATCTCAAATTTTTAGAAGTACGAAAATGTTTATAAAAAGTAGGGTTCAATTTCTAACCCAGGGAAATGATAATTCACTTTCAGGGTGGGCATTTTCATCAGTTGACTGCTGGGATAAATCTATGAAATTTTAATAATTCTTTTATGGAATCCTCAAAATATGTCCATGTCACTCTCGTCTCCAAAAAACATGCCTGTGGTTGAAACGTGAAGATTTCTGATCTAAAAAGGTGTGGTTTGTTCAGAACTCTGCAAACCACTGATCCAAAGTTTTTAGGACGCAAAAAGTACGGGGTGATTATATGTATCTGTCGTGAACATACATATACACACACTGTTTGCATCTAAAGAGCTCAATGACAATGTTAAACTAAAATTCCCCAAAAGAAAGTAGAGCTATGGAATAAATCTCCAAATTGCCAGAACTACTAGAAAGAAGTGCTTCTGAATGAACCTATCTGAATTAAGTATCCAGTTCATGACTATCGAGTAACTGGTGTTCTATTTGTATTTACATGAAATGCATAATATAACTTTCAAGTATTCTCTTATTCCTGAGACTAAATTTTTTAGATCAGATTATACCTAAGATAAAAACAGAAACCAAATATAATGCAAAAGTGATAGCAATCTCACCTTTTAGATCACATGTTTTAGGAAGATAAGGTGTAAGAGTTAAATACCTTTATCCGAAAGGAAAAAAAAAACAAACAATAGAATCCTGTTACTCTTGTTTTAAAAAACCAACTAAATAATAAATAAATAAAACAAACCTTTTTTCTTCCTGCACATATTTAAAAGAGAGACTGAAGATCCTCTTCCCTTCACAGAATATCCAAAATAACTTATCCTAAGAATGTTATAAACTAATGTTGCTCTCAACAACCATATAAGTAGATTTTAGTTTGTCCTTGGATTATTTATCTAATCTTCTAAAAAAAATGTACAGTATTTTAAAACAAGATCTCTATAAGGGTTAACCCACAATTACCCAGGATTAGAGTCATTAAAGTTAAAAATAATCTTTTTGATTCAACCCAGACTCTAAGTTACTCTCAGCTCTTAGTAAAGGGAATACATAAGATATGAAACTGAAGTATTTGCAACTCTGAAAAGAGCAAAAAGACTACCTGCACTCCAAGTCTGGTAAGGGAAAGGAAATCATTTGGAATGCATTTATACTTGTGGCTCCCATATTGCTGATAAATGTTACTGCCAAGTTCCTTAAACTGTTCTAAAAGTTATTGCTGCACTATTGCCTTATGAAAACTTTAATACTTTCAGTGATAATGTCAAACCTACGTTTATATCAAATGCCAAGTAATAAGAAATGGAAGAATCATAGAAGACAAGTTATTTAACTCGAGGGGATCTACCAATTTTTCCAAAAATCAGTATTTATCTAGTCATACAGGAAATGTTCTGCCCCCCTTTCCCTCTTTTAAAGAAGGGAGTTACTTTTTGGCATCTTACTACAAACTTTTCATCTGAAACCTGTGACTCTTTTGCAGATGCACCATTTCCTGTGATTGATTTATTTTCAGTTAGTCTGTATGAGATCTACAAGAAGGACTTCCTTTTGAATATCAGGTAGCTCTGTTTCCCAGGGTTTGAACTCTAGAATCCCTACTCTCCTAGCTGTGACTACGTTCACATCTACAAGTTGCTCAAAAGCTTTGCCCCTACAAACAAAAGCTGGTGGTGGTCGAAGGCTCCGCGAGAACACCTCAACGTGCTGTAGGTCCTCAACCAGCAGCCACCTCACACAAACCTTCACAAAAGCAGCTCCAGGTTCTGCAAGACTAAAACGGGCAAATAGTGGGAGAAGTCCCGATTCCGCCAACCCTAGCGAACCGGAGTCTTACAAATTGGCCAGACTCCTGAGGGGTGCACACACCGGAGAGAGGTGAAAGCCCCTAAAGAGCATTAAGGGCTTGCTTGGGGAGAGAAGCAAGTTCAGGGATGCAAAGTGGTGTCCGCGCGCACGCCTTGGCAACCTAGTTGATGCCACAGCAGATATCAATCCAGGCAACAGACGTCGGTCTCCAGGCCCTGAGGCGCACACGAGATCGCTAACACTGGCCGCGGGAAATGGCTTGGGCTGAAGGAGAGAGAAGCAGACGCGCCGCCACCCCCACCCCTCAGCCGGTTGCTCACCGGTGTTGCAGCCCCACGAGTCCCAGAGTGATCACATGCGGCACATCAAGCTGCGTGGGCCACTCTCCTGAGGCGATGCACCCGAACACGCCACATTCCTCTCGGATTCCCGACTCCTCCAGCTCCATGTCGCTGCCGAAAGCACGTGGAGAGACCTGCCGCCGCAGCAGGGGCCTGAGCACCAACCAGCTGCCCGCTCGGCCCGGACGCCTCCGAGACTCGCTTCCTTCCCAGCCAGTCGACCCTCGCTACTGCGGCGGCGCGCGCTTTCCCAAAGTAAGCGTGATTAGCGCTCCGCGACAGCATACCCTGCCGCTACTCAGGCTGCACCAATGAGCGAGAAGAGGGGGAGAGGCTCCGCGGCTGAGAGGAGGAGTAACAGACTCTTGGGGGTGGAGCTAGTCCTCCGCGGGCTCTCTACGGAAAAGTACTTTCTCTGCACGTGAAATCTCCGTTATTTTCTAACACCCAACATTGGGGTGATGAGAGTAGTAGGGTTAACGTCACTTCTGTCCCAGAGGATGTAAACTTTGTATGGCCGTCCTCACATGCTTTCCCCCGGCCGTCACTACTTGGTACGCTCCAACCTATGAACCGCTCTCGCAGCGGAGAACGGAGCCGGTCAGCGAGCCTGGGTAGAATCGGGAGGGGCTGCCAGTACGCGGCACTTTTCACTTTTTCTGGAACAGCGCCCGCGCACGGGGGTGAGGGGGGCTGGCCTGTATCTCTGCGCCTGCGCGGCGGGAAGTCTCGGGGTTAGAGCCAGCTCCGGGGCGAAGTTGCTCCTGGAAGAGACGTCGGGGGTTGGGTGGCGAGCTAACGGAGAGCGCGTGCGGGCGCTCAGGAATACTAGGCCGGAGTGTGTTTGTAGGCCGCCTTCTCTTCCCCGCCACGTGAGCCTTTCTGACCACTTCTTTTTTCCAGAGTCTTTCCTCTCTTCCCAGCGCTGCCGCTGCCCCCAGCCCACGCAGGATAATGGCGACAGCGGAGGGTGAGTAACAGGCATCCCTAGTAATCGGCCGGGGACTCCCTGCCCTCTGCGGTTTTCCCGCTCACCTTCCCCCACTCCCGTCTGGAGGTTAAGGACTCGCCGCCGACACCTGCGTGCCCCGGGGCCCTCCTGGCAGCCTCCTCTCGAGCTGTGCCTGGTGGTGCAGCCGCCCCTCTAGGCCGCGGGGCGGGCGGACACGTGGCCCCGACACCTCCAAGCGAGGGGTAGGAAACTCCACGCTCTGGGATCTCGCCGAACTTTCTGAAATACTGGGAACTGGCTCGGGGTTGGGGAAAAGAAACAAAGTAGAGGAAGAGAGTGATTGGAAAGAGAAATGGGGGGGGGGGCGCCTGGGTGGCTTAGTTGGTTAAGCGACTGCCTTCGGCTCAGGTCATGATCCCGGATATCCGGGATCGAGCCCCGCATCGGGCTCCCTAGCTCGGCGGGAAGCCCACTTCTCTCTCCTCTCTCACTCCCCCTATTTGTGTTCCCTCTCTGGCTGTGTTTCTCTCTGTCAAGTAAATAAAATCTTAAAAAAAAAAAAAAAAGAAAGAAAGAAAGAGAGAAATGGGGGTGCCTTGGCGCAGTCCTTAAGCGTCTGACTTTGCTCAGGTCATGATCCGGAATCTAGCCCCGCCTGGGGCTCCCTACTCCGCGGGAAGCCCGCTTCTCCCTCTCTCGCTCCTGCTTGTGTTCCCTCTCTAGCTGTGTTTCTCTGTGTTAAATAAATAAAGTCTTTAAAATAAGTAAATAAAAAAGGAGAAATCAACAGGGGTTGGAGAGGTGCCTGGAAATCATATTGGTAATCAATAGTTATTGCAAAACAACCACATGAGCATATGTAGTGATTATTCAAAATCTTGTTTTTCCTATTAAGTCAATAGCCTGCTGTTTCCAGAAAGTTAATACTTGAATTTATTGAAAAACTTATTTTTTGGGTCCAGATTGTGTGTGTGTGTGTTTTATTAGTCTTTTGATGCCGTGATGACTTTGAAGAACTCCAAAAGTGAGCAGGCCAAAAGTTACCTTGATTCACTTTACATTTATCCTAATTACATAATCTTTTTATCTACAAGCGATTAGGTCCTCAGAAAACATCTCTTGTGATATTTATGCTAATAAAATGCCCCCCCACCCAATTTCTAAATTTATGGTGAACCAAATTGCTTGTGTTGGCCGGTCAGTACATTGTCTTCCACACAGAAAAATTGAATTTAGGTAAAAAAAATTTAGACTTAATCTAATACAGAAATCTGTCGTTTTGCCAAAGTGCTTAAAAGCCACATGGTTCTCAGGATAATATTGAAACACGATCAACATATGTATGAGGCCTGAGGGATGAATAATGAAATGCAAGGGAAGGAACACTTTGGGCCTAGGGAGAGCATGTCAAAAGCCTGGGAGTGGGATATAGAAATTCAGTTATAGAAATTAGAGCTCTGGAAAGGGAATAGAGAAATCTGAAGTTGGAGCACTAAGCTGAGGCTCTAACTTGAGCCTTTTAAACCTTGTCAGTCAGTCAGGATATTACAATAAGATGGGAATTCATCCTCTAGGTACCCTGCGGCAGTAACTATTAAACTGAATTATAACCGGCTTGTTTAATGGTCCCCTCCACTAGCTGGTTATCTGACCACTCAGATTCTGCCCTTTTTTCCTACTCTGCAGGTGCTGTTGTCCCTCCGTGCACGCGCGCACTGACACACACTCACTCTGTCTCTCTGTCTCTCTCTCTCTCTGCTCCAACCATCCTGAAGTCCTGCCATGCACTGTTACCCCGTGGTCTTTTTTTCACCACCACCACTAACCCCTTTCCCTCTTCTGGCTAAATGTTTATCCTTTGCTCAGATCTCAACCTCCACCTTACTTTGTTCCAGACTTCCTTCTCTGGTCCCTAGACTAGATTAGGTGGGCCTGCTGTGAACCTGTGATCTCACAGATTATGTATTTCTCACATCATAATATGATGTCCTGTTTAATTTCAGCTTCCCTCAGACTCCTGTTGCTTGAGAGCAGGAACTCTGTCTTGTTCCTGGTATATCTGGTATGTCCCTAGTATACCTGGCACATGGACACTAAAAAATGCCAATACTGAGATCGAGCGTATTCTAGGGGCATGAAGGGTGATTTCTCCCCTTGGAAATTTTAAGTCCTTAAACTTCCGTTATCTCTGATCTTCATCTAAATCATTCTTTCTAATAACCAGAGTCTACTTTTTTTTAGTTCTGTGACCTGCATCAAATTGGATTCCCTTGTCCTTACTGCCTCATTTTCACACATTTGTTAGTGTGGAGAAAGGATTAACATTGGGCGGTAGGGAAGAAAGACTAAGAAATAGAGGTGCTTGGAAATGGGCTAACTTGAGTGGGTGGGGGTGCCTCCCCTTGCCCTTTAAAAATCAAGAAACCCGGGACGCCTGGGTGGCTCAGTTGGTTGGGCGACTGCCTTCGGCTCAGGTCATGATCCTGGAGTCCCGGGATCAAGTCCCACATCGGGCTTCCTGCTCGGCGGGAAGCCTGCTTCTCCCTCTCTCACTCCCCCTGCTTGTGTTCCCTCTCTGGCTCGTTTCTCTCTGTCAAATAAATAAAATCTTTAAAAAAAAAAAAAATCAAGAAACCCGGGCACCTGGGTGGCTCAGCGGTTTAAAGCCAGCAGGGAGCCTGCTTCCTCCTCTCTGCCTGCCTCTCTGCCTACCTGTGATCTCTCTGTCAAATAAATAGGATCTTTTGGAAAAAAAAAAATCAAGAAACCCTTCTGGCTCAACTTTCCCGTTTTGCCTGTTAGGCCAAGCGGAAGTCACAGAAAATAAACTTTTTTTTCTTTTACAAGATAGTTTATTGTGAATATATTTATGAAAATACTATTATATTAATGTAAAATAGTTCTTCAGTTCTGCTATGAGAGGCAAGATTGATAGTGGAAAGAGCAAAGAATATGATATCAGAAGACAGGATTTTGTGTGGCTCTGCCATTTCCTAACTGTATGGCCTCTAGCTTTTTGATACTTTTCTAATTTGTATACAGTTGACCCTGGAACAACACGGGTTTGAACTGCACAGATCCACTTATGGATTTTTTTTCCCAATAAATACTACAAAGTACTGCAAATACATTTTTCTTAAGATTTTATTCTTTTTTGTAGTTTATTTTATTGTAAGCATAGAGCATAAGATACATATAACTTAGAAAATACGTGTTAATCAGCCATTTAATGTTATCAGCAGGGTTTCCAGTCAACAGTAGGCTTTAAGTTTTGGAGTAGAAGTTCTATGCAGATTTTCAATCTAAACCCTACATAATTAAATCATTTGCGTAATTACAGTTTGTCACAAAATTATGTGAATCAAATATGATTCCTGTGAAATACTTTGTAGGGTATATGATTCTATGCAGATAAGTGGATTCTTTTTTTTTTTTTTTTTTTTTTTAAAGATTTTATTTATTTGACAGAGAGGGAACACAAGCAGGGGGAGTGAGAGAGAGAGAGAAGCAAGCTTCCCGCTGAGCAGGGAGCCCGATGTGGGACTCGATCCCGGGTCTCCGGGATTATGACCTGAGCCAAAGGCAGTTGCTTAACCTACTGAGCCACCCAGGCGCCCCTGGATTCTTTATTAAAATTATTCCTTAACTACTCTGTATGTTCTCTGAACATTCTATATGACTTAGTCTTTAATTAGGAAGTTTTTTCCTGAATCTGATGTCTCTCTTTTATCTCCACAGTACTGAATATTGGTAAAAAACTCTATGAGGGTAAAACAAAAGAAGTCTTTGAATTGCCAGATAGTCCAGGAAAAGTCCTCCTGCAGTCCAAGGACCAGATAACAGCAGGAAATGCTGCCAGAAAAAATCACCTGGAAGGAAAAGCTGCAATCTCAAATAAAACTACCAGTTGTATTTTTCAGTTGTTAAAGGAAGCAGGTAAGTGGCTCTCCCGATATCCTCCCCTTTCACATTCTCTGTCTCATGAACATACTGGGCCTTTCATGGGGAAATGGCATTATTTGGGTTAATAACATGTTGACTACCAGTTATATTTTTCAGTTGTTACAGGAAAACAGGTAAGTGGCTCCCCCCACAAATCTTCTCCCTTTTGAATGTTGCACCCCCCAGCCCCCAACACACCATACTCTGATCTCTCTCATGGGGAAGATGATATTTGGATTAAGAACATGTTGTTTGGTGATGTCTCAAAAAGTAAGGTTACTTAAGTCAAACCAGGAACTCTTAAATTTCACTACAACAGTTAATTTGGAATTAGTAAGTAGTATCATTTAGTTAAGGAATATTAACTGTTTGCTGCAGTCTTTGTTGGCATGCATATCCTCTCTTTAACTTTTCTTTCCTAGGAAGATGTCCTAGGAGAGACTCACCTATGGAGGAGGCCTGATCTGGTACTAGGCAGCTCTAATTGAGGAGTTGAAATTTGGTATCTGCAATTCTTTGCTCTGTCCCTTGGAGATAAGACAGAATTTCAAATCCCTTTTCCACTTGAAAGCCCTGACAAGTATTTGAAGATTGCCACTACACCTTCTCCTTCTGCTCCCAAGTGAGGGATTTGAACTAGATGAAAGATCCCCAGGGCTACCTCCTACTGTAAAACTGAAAGAAAACTAATTCCTGTAGTATTCAAAAAGACTAGATCAAAACATTCTGTGGAGGGCACTTGGAGTAAAGAAAGGGGGATTAAAATAATGGGCTTTTCTGTAGGGATTCAGCCAATGCTGATTTGTCTGTAGTATATGAAATCTCAGCTAATAAAAGATTTGAGCTCTTTTCTTCCAATGTAAGAGGCCTCATTGCCTTGGATCACTCCACCTTTCCAGCCTCTGCTTCTTTATAGAATAAAAGCTTTTTTTTATATTTTCCCAGTTCTAATTTTATAATTTAATAATTTTGTCTCCTTTTACTATCTAGTTGCCCTTTCTTTCTTAGAGCTTCCAGTAAGCATTAACAGGCATACCCTGTTTTGTTGCACTTTGCTTTATTTTTGCATATTTATTTATTTACCAGCTGAAGGTTAGTGGCAGCCCCGCCCCTGCATTGAGCAAGTCTGTGGGCATCATTTTTCCAGCAGCATTTGTTTTGTTCATGTTGCTGTCACATTTTGGCAAGTCTGTCAACATTTCCAACTTTCTCATTATTTTCTTTGCTATGGTGAGCTGTGATCAGTGATCACAACTTAGTAAAAGCTCATAGCAATAAAGTATTTTTTTAACCAACATATACACGTTTTTTAGATACCATCCGATAACACACTTAATAGACCACAGCATTGTGTAAATATAACTTGTGTCTACACTGGGAAACCAAAAAATTCCTTTGATTTGCTTTATTATGGTAGCATGGAACCAAATCCACAATATCTTTAAGGTATGTCCATAATCTTTTAAATTAATCTTCTAAGTCCAAAGGGGAATTTAATCTCTTTATTTTTAATCAGGATAGATGTACCTGCCTTCCACAAAAATAACAAGATAATTCAATCAATTCTGGCAGTACAGAATGGGTTCTTGAGTAGTTTTGCCTCTTTCCTAGTTTTGTTTTCTTTTTTTTTTTTTAAAGATTTTATTTATTTACTTGACAGAGAGAAGGAACACAAGCGGGGAGTGAGAGGGAGAAGCAGGCTTCCCACCGAGCAGGCAGCCCGATGTGGGGCTCGATGTGGGGCTCGATGTGGGGCTCGATCCCGGGTCTCCAGGACCATGACCCGAGCCGAAGGCAGTCGCTTAACCAACTGAGCCACCCAGGCGCCCCTCTTTCCTAGTTTTCTATTGAACATTTTTAAGGTGGTGTGGGAAAAAATGTTTGTTAGCCTAATTTGTTTCTGTATTTTTTTTTTTTTTTAAGATTTTATTTATTTGACAGCGAGAACACAGTGAGAGGGGGAATGAGAGAGGGAGAAGCAGGCTTCCCGCCAAGCAGGGAGCCTGATGTGGGACTTGATCCCGGATCTCCGGGATCATGACCTGAGCGGAAGGCAGTCACTTAACCAACTGAGCCACCCAGGCGCCCCCTAATTTGTTATCTACATCATAAATCCCTCTATACACTGAGAGTATGTTGTGATAAATCTAAGGGATCACCCACAGTTCCTAAGTAATATGATTTTAGGATTTTTATTTCAAGGTTTCCTTGAAAAAGGTGGTTTCTCAGTGTCTGAGTTGACAGCTATAGAGAGCATCAGACTAATTTTAGGATCCTTTTGCAGTACAGATGAATGATCCATTTTTAACTTGCCAAGTTATCTCATTCTCCCCATACATTAAAATTTTAAAAAGTTGCTTAACGGGCACCTGTATGGCTCAGCTGGTTAAGCTACTGCTTTTGACTCAGGTCATGATCCTGGAGTCCCAGAATCGAGTCCCACATTGGGTTCCCTGCTCAGTAGGGAGCCTTCTCCCTCTGACCCTACTCCTCTCATGCTCTTCTCTCTCATTCTCTCGCTCTCAAATAAAATCTAGAAAGAAAAAGGTGCTTAATACTATAAATTGTTAACAATAAAAAAATTAGCTTCTTTGTACCTATAATAGTTATACATAGCTACGGGGCTATGTATATACATATATATATATATATATATATATATATATATAATGGAAGATAAGTACAGGTCCAAGTTTATTTGCTTATTCCGTAAGGGAGTATTCACTGCACTTTGTGGGCTTAACAGAAAGTGAATTAAGGTGACCCAAATTGTCTCGGTCTGGGACTTTCCCATTTTTGACTCTGAAAGTACTGTCTAAGAAAGCTGGGAACATTCGTAATCCTAAATGAAGTACTCCAACAATTATTTTTAAACTACTGTATTGGCAGCCTTAACATACCTAAAACTTGGTTCACAGGGAATGTTGAAAGATTTTCTCCAGGGTTTATACACTGAAATTAAGGAAGACTTGAGTTTTTAAAAAATCTTAGATTTTTTTTAGAGGACAGATTAGGAGTTCTATTGTCTTATCTAATTTTTACTTGCTGTGATAGTTAAATAAATGCTATGCCTAGTTGGCCACTAGTGGTGTATTTAAAATTGCTGTCTTTATAACCAAGGTTATGTTCCTCCTAATTAGGGTATTTCTAGAAGTTAGAATGGGAAGAGCATCATTCTGAGATTTTGTAAATCAGGATTCTGGTTTTCTCATTTTCAAGCACAAGCAAACTATAAAATACTATACAAATAATAGATAAAAGTAATAGTGTTTTACCATGGAAATAATAATATACATGCTGCACCCGAGTTATTAAATATGTGGATTTGGTCTCAAAACCTTTTAAGTCTCAGTTCTCTCACAGAAACCTTCCATAATTATGTTTAGGTGTTAGTAATGACAATGGATATAAGTCCTACAGTTAAACCACAGATGAGGAGCCAGGCAACCTTAAAATATGGGTGGGTGGCCCTAAGGATATGTGGGCTGATTAGCTGTCAGACACTGCCATTGTAATGCAGAGTATGAAGTGACATTTCCTTAGTAATCTTCATGAGTCTTAATTCTGTAAACAGTGAGACTTGGGGAGAGTTCTTTTGCTCATCCCCCCCAAGTCATGAAAGTTGCTAAGATGATTAGCATGTATATTAGATGCAATGACTATATCTTCTAAACTGAATCTTTTTTTTTTTTTTGAATCAGTTTTTTTTTTTTCCTGTCATTACTGTAAATTGATTATGTGCTTTTGGTTCTCAGATGTGAGGAAGAGTTTTCCTCTGAGTAAAAGTAACTTTTTTATATTTAAATAATAGATTTGGATATTAGTCTTTCAAGCTTGGTAGGCAAATGAGTACTTATGTCTAAAGATTAACAGATCTTAAAAGGAAGAACTCTTAAACATGTTGTTAACCATCTGTAGTTCAGGATTGATTTAAATCAATTGCCTATCATGAGCACGAGCCCAATCATTCTTTAAGCGTTGAAATGACCATTATTTACACTCTTTATTCTTTCCCAGAATTCCTGTTCATGTAGCATATCACAATTCCTTGTTTTAGTTGAATCTTGCTGGTCAAACCCAGAGGGGATACAGAGAAAACAATGCAGGTTTTGAGACTGGTCCAGGCACCATTATTGATTGGCAACATGACCCAGTTTGTCAAATTACTTAACTTCTTTGAGCCTCTCTTTCTTTCACTGTAAAATGTAATGATACCCACCTGAAAAATTTTATGTGTGGTTAAATGAGATAACGCAAAACACCTAGAATAGTATAGGTCTTACATAAACGTAGATTCCCTTCACGTAGGGAAATGTATATGTATATTGTTATATGGCAGCACAAAGTAATCCTGTAGCATTAACATGATTAAAACATCTGGAAACCCTTATGGGTTAACACTCATAATGCTCATCAAGCTTCAATGTTAGTACCTAGAATACCTAGGAGTGGGATTGCTGGATCGTATGGTTTATGATATATAGTAACTATTATAAAAGAAGTTATTTTCCAGTGTTCCCAAATAAAATAACTCCCATCACAGGCTAGCTTTTTATCTTAGTTTTCAATAATAGTTTGAGTAAAATAGAAGGGAAACGAAGGACAAATATTTTCTTTGCTCTTGGCCAAATTGGCCACTATGTTCTTGCTCCTCTCTGTTGGATACGTTTTTTTCAGGGATTATTTTCTTCAAATATTAAGAGAAAAGGGCAATTCAAAATGTAGGGCTGAACCTGATTGTGATAAATAGGTTTAATACTGGGCTGTCAGATATGAGAATTATATAACCAAATCTGATTTAAAGATAATTTAGTACCACTTAGATAAGTTATATGCTTTATGCAAAGTTGGGTGTAAGCAGTGGCAGAGGAATTTCTCAAAAGTATTTTTTGAATGTATGAATCAATGAGTGGTAAAAACACTAGAACCCAGATCTTATGATCTACTATATATTTTCCCATGCAAAATATGGGAAATATTTTGAAGTATCTTAAATATTTTGATAAGTGTTAAGAAAGCCATACTAATAATTTTCTTTTCCTATTTCTACTTTTATAAGAAAATTAATTTATTTTTGATAGTATTACTTAGGGATAACACATGGCTAGGTAGGATTTTTGTTTCATTTTGTTTTTTGTAAATAGCCGTTTTATTATGCCTCTAATCTACCTTTTTTAATACAACTGTAATGCTTTTTTGAAAACTTCTTATCAATATGTAGGTATCAAAACTGCTTTCACCAGAAAATGTGGAGAGACAGCTTTCATTGCACCTAAGTGTGAAATGATTCCAATTGAATGGGTTTGTAGAAGAATAGCAACTGGTTCTTTTCTCAAAAGAAATCCTGGTGTCAAGGAGGGATATAAGTTTTACCCACCTAAAGTGGAGCTGTTTTACAAGGTAATTATTCTGTGCATCTTGCTATAATATAGCAACAAACATAGTTTCAAAGTCAAAAGATTTAAATGTTACTAAAGCTAAATCTTTAGTAAATTTAAAAAATGAAATTAGTGGTTATTGGGAAGAAAAGTAACAATTCAGAAACTTTAAATTTTTAAAGAGTTTGAGTTAAGTGGAATACAAGGGATCTTTTTATATTAAGATACAGGAAAATGATTACTGATATCTCTTAAAAGCAAAAACATAATAAAGATGTAGGAATCAGTGGTTATAAATTTGTATTGGTGTTCTTTATTGAAACAGCTTTTTGGGGGCACCTGGGTGGTTCAGTCAGTTAAGCCTCTGCCTTTGGCTCAGGTCATGATCCTGGGTTCTGGGATCAATTCCTGTATTGGGCTCCTTGCTCAGCAGGAAACCTGCTTCTCCCTCTACCTGCTGCACCCCTGCTTGTGCGCTCTCTCTCTCTCTCTCTCTCTCTCTCTCTCTCTCTAGTGAACAAATAACTAAAATATTTAAAAAGCAACAAAACTGCTTTTCTATTTCCCTCTTTATTGATGCTGGGTTTTTGTTTTTTTTTTTTTAAGATTTTATTTATTTATTTGACAGAAACACAGCTAGAGAGGGAACACAAGCAGGGGGAGTGAAAGGTAGACAAAGGCTTCCCCCTGGGCTCGATCCCAGTACTCCAGGATTATGACCTGAGCCGAAGGCAGACGCTTGATGAATGAGCCACCCAGGTGCCCCTGTTTTTGCTGTTAAGCATAGTTCCAATGTCAGAAGCAATGTCCATGTAGCATTTTTATTGTTTCCTTTTTTTTCTTAGGATTTTATTTATTTATTGAGAAAGCGAGAAAGAGGGGGATGGCAAGCAAGCATGCAGTGAGAACAGGGGGAGGGATTGGAAGAGGGAAAGAATTCTAAGCAGACTCCACACTGAGCAGGGAGCCTGACACAATGGGCCTCTAACACACAATCCTGAGATCATGACCTGAGCCTAAAACAAGAATCTGGGTGCTCAACTGACTGAGTCACTCAGGTGCGTCTTGTGTAGCACTTTTCTTTTTTTTTTTTTTTTTTTAAGATTTTATTTACTTATTTGACAGAGAACACAAGTAGGGGAGTTACCAGGGCTCAGTCATCTGGGACCATGACTCGAGCTGAAGGCGGGTACTCAATTGACGAGGCCACCCAGACGTCCCTTCTGTAGCATTTTTAAAGAATGAACTAAAATTGCCTCTTGGTCTTTGGTGCAAATCCACTATAATCAGTGGACTGCATATCTTATGTTATCAATGTGTTTATCTTAATGGTTATAATACAGCTCCCAAATTCATAAAAGAAAAATTTCATGTGCAATTGGGACAGTACTTAGAATAAAATGAGAGTATTTTTTTTCTCTAACATCTTTATATGAAATGTCTTGAATTATTAAATAATATTTCTAAAGACTTATAGTCTTGTATAAATTTTTATTAAAAATGAGGTCAAGAGCAGTGCCCAGCTGTTTCATTCGGCAGAGCATGTGACTGTTGATCTCAGGATTGTGAGTTTGAGCCCCACGTTGGGTGTAGACATTATTTAAAATCTTAAAAAGAAAAAAAAAAAAAAAAGAGGGTGCCTAGGTGGCTCCGTTGGTTAAGCATTTGCCTTCAGCCAAGGTCATGGTTCTAGTAGGGTCCCGGGTTCAAGCCCCATACCAGGCTCTCTGCTCAGGGGGGAGCCTGCTTCTGTTCTTCCTCTGCCTGCCACTCTGCTACTCTGCCTACTTGTGTGCTGTCTGTCAAATAAATAAAATCTTAAAAAAATAAAAAATAAAACAAGAGTTCAGGAGATTATAAAAACTGCACCCTGGAAAGATTTGGTGGACTCTAAGGTCTGTTTTGGCCTTCTTACTATCTTTGTTGACTCAGATGAAGAAAAAAATCACAAAATTTTATTTAAGTTAGTTTATAGAGAAAGAGCAAATTCTTTGAAATACTTTATCACCTGGAATAAGTTACTCACCAAATACCTTAAATTTTAAAGTAGCTATTAAAATTAGACAGATTAAAAATAATTGTTGTGAATTGAGGGGCATTTCAATAAAAAATTAAGTCTTTAGAGAAAATAAATACTTCTGAGGAATTCATGGTCAAGGAAAAAAATGATATCTCAAAAATTAAAAAGTTTTATATTTAAATTAATCATACTCCTATACTTTATTTTCAGGATGATGCAAATAATGATCCACAGTGGTCTGAGGAACAGCTAATTGCTGCAAAATTTTCCTTTGCTGGACTTGTTATAGGCCAGACTGAAGTGGATATCATGAGTCATGCTACACAGGCTATTTTTGAAATACTGGAGAAATCCTGGTTGCCCCAGAACTGTACGCTAGTTGATATGAAGGTATAAATAAAATGGAGGTTTGAGAGTAAAGATTATAACTGAAAAATGCCTTTAATTGTAGAGTTTTGAAAACTTTTCTTTGGTGATATGCTATTTCTAGATTGAATTTGGCGTTGATGTAACCACCAAAGAAATCGTTCTTGCTGATGTCATCGATAATGATTCCTGGAGACTCTGGCCATCAGGAGATCGAAGCCAACAGAAAGATAAACAGGTAATGCTTCAGGATTTTTTTTTTAGCCTTTGCAAGATGAGTTGAAATAGAGGTGAGTAGGAAGATGGAAGAAAAAGGCAACTGTTGTTCCATATGATAAGAACCAGAGTTGACTGCTGTTTACTTTAAAGTTAAGTATCTCTTACATTTCCTATATCCTGAAAAAAAAATAATAGGAACAGTACTTTGCATTTACAAAACAGATTACTCATTTATTATTATGACTGCCACACAAAGCAAGTGTCATCCTTATTTGGCCAATTGAAAACTCAGGTGCTGAGAGGGTGAATCTTCATAATTAGAAGAATAAGGGCAGATCTGGAACTCTATTCCAAATGTTTTGAATCTTACCAGATTCCATTTTTGCTCTGTCCTATGAAAAATAAAATTAGGGCAGATGCTCTCTACTTAATACATAAGAATTGTCAGGGCAGTTAATCGTAGTTGTTAGTGTAGAAATCACTTAAAGTTACATGAAAAAGCAAGTGTACTTCACTATCTGAACTTTCTCTAGTCTAATTCAGGAAATAATTTATAGGTTCAGATACATTTTCAAACATATTCTTAGCTATGCAGGCTTTTCATAGTCTACCCAAAACTCAAAGGTCAAATCAGTTCAGTTAGCAATAATATTACTAAAAGAATATCTGTATTCTGAATTTTCTTATTTCCTAGTCATATCGTGACCTCAAGGAAGTAACTCCTGAAGGGCTCCAGATGGTGAAGAAAAATTTTGAGTGGGTTGCAGAAAGAGTGGAGGTAAAACTTTTGTAGTAAACCCTTGCTGTTGTGTTTTTCTCCAAGAAAATCTTGCTTCTAAATGGAAAATAGAGACCATTCTGTAGGATAAATGAAAGTGAAAAAAGGGGGGCGCCTGGGTGGCTCAGTTGGTTGGGCGACTGCCTTCAGCTCGGGTCATGATCCCGGAGACCCGGGATCGAGTCCCACATCGGGCTCCCTGCTCGGCGGGAGGCCTGCTTCTCCCTCTCTCACTCCCCCTGCTTGTGTTCCCTCTCTGGCTGTGTTTCTCTCTATCAAATAAATAAAATCTTTAAAAAAAAAAAAAGTGAAAAAAGGACTAAAAGAGACTTGGGAGAGATAATTAAATGCAATGTGTTAGACTCTGTTAGATCATGATTTGAACAAATCAGCTGTAAAAAACAAATGAGATCAGGAAAGCTTGAACAGTAACTGAAAATTAAATGATTTTAAGAGATTACCATTAATTTTTCTTAAGTGTGAATATGCTATCCTGATTATGATTCTTCTTTTTTTAATAGTATGAGAGAGAGAGTGTGTGTAAGTGAGAGAGCACAAGGGAACAGCAGAGGGTGAGGAAGAAACAGACTCCCTCCTCCAGGGAGCCTGATGCAGGAGGACTGTGGGTTCATGACCTGAGCTGAAGTCAGACGCTTAATCACCTTGAGCCACCCAGGCGTCCCCATGATTATGATTTAAAAACTAGAGTTCTGGGGTGCCTGGTTGTTAAGTTGGTAAACAGCTGCCTTCAGCTCAGGTCATAATCCTGGAGTCCTGAGATCGAGCCCCACATTGGTCTCCTTGCTTGGCAGGAAGCCTGCTTCTCCCTATCTCACTCACCCAGCTTGTGTTCCCTCTCTGGCTGCGTTTTTCTGTCAAATAAATAAAATCTTTAAAAAAAACAAAAAACAACAACAAAAAACTAGAGTTTTGGCATGCCTGGTTTGGTTCAGTCAGTTGAGTGTCTGGCTCTTGATTTCAGCTCGAGTCATGACCTTGGGATCTCATGGAGTTGAACTTTGCATTGGGCTCTCTGTTCAGTGCAGTCTGGTTGAGATTCTTTTTCCCTCCCTCTACCCATCTGCCTGCTTGCATGCTCTCTCTCTAAAGAAATAAGATCTTTTTTGGGGCTCCCTGCTCGGCGAGAAGCCTGCTTCTCCCTCTCTCACTCCCCCTGCTTGTGTTCCCTCTCTGGCTCTGTTTCTCTCTGTCAAATAAATAAAATCTTTAAAAAAAAAAGAGAGAGAAGATCTTTTTTAAAAAGAGAAATGAGAAGATGTAGTTATTTCTTTTTTCCAGTTTTGTTATTTTTTTAGAGTGTGTGGGCGCATGTTCACGTGCAAGTTGGGGGGGCAAAAGGAGAGAGATAATCCTGAAGCAGACTCCCCACTGAGCATGGTGCTCAGTCTCAGGACCCCAAGATCATGACCTGAGCTAAAATGAGGAGTCATTTACTCAACTGGTGAAGCTACCCAAGTGCCCCTTTTCCCAGTGGTTTAAAAAAAAAAAAAAAAAAAGGAACACCCTTAAGAAATGTGCTATCTGAACTATCCTCAGTGATATACTGAAACCTGAACCCCTTGTTGCTAAACTGGCCAGTATGTGCCCAAATTCTCTTGGGGAAACGTAGGGTCCTTGTCTCCTTCCTGCCCCTTACATTTCATACCCATCTCTCTACTGCTACTCAGAATCATATTAGCATGGGTTCCATAAGTAGAGTTCAGAATTAGAACTCCATGTGATATTAAAATGTCACTTTAAGATTTATGATACGGTATTATCGGGGTGCCTGGGTGGCTCAATCTTGACATTAAGCATTCAACTCTTGGCTTTGGCTTGCATCATGATCTCAGGGTCCTGGGATCAAGCCCTGCATCATTCTCTTCACTCAGCAGGGATTATGCTTGAGATTCCCTCTCCCTCTGCCCCTCCCCCTGCTTTCCTGCATGCTCTCCCTCCCAAATAAATCTTTTAGATATATGATGTTATCATGGAAATTAAATGGGATTTGTGGTTATCGAAGGGTCATAGCCAGTTCTTAAGACATCATTTCCTTGGAAACATGCATTTTGAATTCTAAGCAACTAACCTAAAGATTTATAGTATGATCTCTTTATTTTGGCTGGTTATGCCTTAAAACTACTCCATTAAACACAATGAACTAAAATGTTAGGGTGAAATATTTTATATTGCAGCTTCCTGAGTATTAATTAGAAGGGCTAAGTATTTATCTCTGCTTTTTATTTTAATAGTAAATATAATTTATCTGATTAAAATTCTTACTCTTTAGGTTTTAATTATGAAGACCATTTTTCTTTATATAAAGAGGTTATTTGAGGGCGCCTGGGTGGCTCAGTGGGTTAAAGCCTCTGCCTTCACTCAGGTCATGATCTCAGGGTCCTGGGATCAAGGCCCACATTGGGCTCTCTGCTCAGCAGAGAGCCTCTTTCCTCTGTTCTCTCTGCCTGCCTCTCTGCCTATTTGTGATCTCTCTCTGTCAAATAAATAAATAAAATCTTTAAAAAAAAAAAAAAAGGTTATTTTGAGAAATAAATTATTTTGTCCTGTTTGTCTCTGTCTTGAATTTGGTCTATTGGGAAAGAAAATATTCTGTCCAGTTGTAATTTTACTCTACTGTAACTCTGTAAACCATTATTCTTATGGTACTCAATTCTGTATTTATCCATTTTTGCTGTTGTCTTTTACAAATCCATGTTTTTCTTTCTTTTTTTTTTTTCATGTTTTTCTTTTCCAGTTGCTTCTGAAATCAGAAAGTCAGTGCAGAGTTGTAGTATTGATGGGCTCAACTTCTGATCTCGGTCACTGTGAAAAAATCAAAAAGGCTTGTGGAAATTTTGGCATTCCATGTGAACTTCGAGTAACATCTGCCCATAAAGGACCAGATGAAACACTGAGAATTAAAGCAGAGTATGAAGGTAAATGTCACATAACTAGAGCATTTCAGGAAATTCTCCTGATTTTACCAAAAAACATTATGTTTGGACTAATAATGCTGAAAAAGAATTTGCCACAGTTCCAAGGAGGAAAATGTGATAGTCTAGGCTTTCATTATACTTACTTCCAAATAGTATAAGATGTTCTACGCACTTATAAAAGAATGCCTCAGGGAAGAAAAATTGAAAATGCAACATGGGTACACTTCACTTGAAAATAACGCAGTGTTGTGTGTCGACGGCATTCAGGTTTTTAAGAATGTTAAATAAAGAGATCCCTACTCCCCAAAAGAAAGTCGAAACATGGAAGGAAAATAAAGGCTAGAATGAGTATTTATCTAATAGGATGCCCCTGAAGTATTGTTTCCAATATGCTCCAACAGACGATAGGCCCCACATCAATTTTAGGAGATCTGAGGTTGAAGCAGCAGATCCTTTCAAGTATTTTTAGTGGTCAACCTTTCCTAGGAGGTAGGTAGTTGAATGTGAAATTAAGGAATAATTTTAGAATTGAGTATATAAAAGAAATGCCTTGATGGGATAGTATTGATGTAAAATAATGGGAGTCCTGGAAACATAACCAAATGTTTCTCAACTGGGAAAAATGTTATCTGAGTTTTCTTTCTAAAGGTAGTTGTGTTAATAAGAGCATAGTTATTAAGGTTTGAGGGGGTGGGCAGGGAACTGGGATAAGTTCCTGGACCTCTTTGTTTAACTTATGAAAGTCTGAACTCTTTCTCCAGAAAAGTACAAATACATAAAATTTTGGATTCCAGGTTAGTAATCTCTGTGGTAAGGAAAAAAGGGATGACTTAAAAATTTACCAAAGAATGAAATGTTTAAGAGATGTGTTAGAAAACATATTGAAAAGTATTAAATATTTGGGTACCATATTATTGAATTGGCCTGCCTTCACTCATAATGTACCCCGAATAATCTCTAGTCTCCATTAACAAGGTCTCCCTGTACCCTGTTGGTTGAAAGACCCCAGGACAGATACTGACTGGTTCAAGTGGTTTCATTCTTTGTTTCAGTGAGCCTAAGCAGATCCTTTCAAGTAGGGCGTTTGAGCCATTCCCTCACTAATACTCTAGTACACTGTTTATATTATAGATCTCAAAGATGGCCAAACTATTCTGACTTCTTTGATACTTGAGGTATATAATAGGTGGTGAAGTGAAATATATATTGAATATATATGTAATAATTGTGTCTTATTTATGCTTTTTCTGGAGACTGCTAATAAAGGAACTGAAGGAGTTAAGACACAAAAGCATTTGTTTTAACCGATCTTAAAATCTCCTTTCAATTCAGTTACAAACATGTAATTTCCCTAGGGGATGGCGTTCCTACTGTATTTGTGGCAGTGGCAGGCAGAAGCAATGGTTTAGGACCAGTGATGTCTGGTAACACTGCATACCCAGTTATCAGTTGCCCTCCACTTACTCCAGACTGGGGAGCTCAGGATGTGTGGTCTTCTCTTCGACTACCCAGTGGTAAGATACATGAATTTAGTTTAATTTTACTTCATTTTATTTTATTAAAATTTTTATTTATTTGAGAGAGAGCATACAAGCTGGGGGAGGAGCTGAGGGACAGGAAGAAGCAGACTCCATGCTGAGCAGGGAGCCCATTGTGGGGCTTGATACCAGGACCCTGAGATTATGACCTGAGCCAAACGCAGAGACTTAACCAACTGAGCCACCCAGGCATGTCAGAACACTAGTTTTTAAATCATAATCATGGGAGTGCCTGGATGGCTCAAGTAATCTCTTAAAATCATTTAATTTTCAGTTAGTGTTATAAGCTTTCCTGATCATCTCATTTGTTTTTACAGTTGGTTCAAATCAAGATCTAACATAGTCCTTACATTGCATTTAGTTGCTATCTCTTCTAAGTCTCTTTTAGTCCTCCTTTTTTCACTTTCATTTATCCTATAGAATTTTCCACATTTTGGATTTGGCTGATTACATTTCTGGATGATGTTCAACATGCTCTTCCTTATTTTCTATAAACTAGTGGTGAGATCTATACATAGATCAAGTCCAGATTTGGGTTTTTATGCCCCCAAAAATACATAATTCATGGTTTTGAGTTTTTTAAAGTAAATAACAGGAAATGAAATTTTATTTCTGTAATTAAGGACCAGAATAATAATATACAAGGAAATTTTTTCAGTTGCGCATAGACTAACAATATTGTGGTAGGCTCATCATAGTCCAAGATAATGATCTGATCTACCAGTCCTAAGAGTCTGTATTTTTTCAGTAAGAGTTGATTCCTTGTTAAATGCCAGATTTTTTTTATTGTAAATCTCTGGAGTGTGTCAAATATGTTAAATACTTGAGCCTTCTAGTCCGTTTAAATATGGACTGGCTTCTCTCTAGGCCTCCTGTACTGTCATTATCTCAGGATTTCTCTTTAACATCATCCTGGACATGGATTTTGCCTTTCTCTGGTCTTGGATCTCCTGTTTCCTAGGTATTGTGTCTTCCCCTTTCTTTGTTTACTCCTTAACTTGTTGGAGAGCATTCTTAGTGAACTTCCTGAGGAAGGGGTACGGATAGTAAACTTCTTGAGACCTCATATATCTCAAACGTTTCCATCATAGCCTCATACTCAATAATTTAGGAATGAAATTCTAGATTGAAAATTATTTTTCTTCAGAAATGCCTTTTGAAGGCATTACTCCATTGTCTTCCATCTTCCAGAGCTACTGAAAACTCCAGTGCCTTTCTGCCATTCTGATTGTAGGTCTTTGTGAATTTTGTTTTTTTCTGGAAACTTTTAGGATCTTCTTCTATCCATTTTTCTTCAGTTCGTAAAGATGTGTCTTTTTTTAAATTTTATTTATTTGACAGGGAGGCCAGCAGAGAAGGAGGGGGAAGCAGGCTCCCTGCTGAGCAGAGAGCCTGATGTGGGGCTTGATCCCGGGACCCTGAGATTATGACATGTGCTGAAGGCAGAGGCTTAACCCTCTGAGCCACCCAGGTGCCCCAAGATGTGTCTTAATGATTATTTTCATCTTGGGCTTTCAGTGGGCACTTTAAATCTGAAACTCAGATTCTTTAGTCCTGGGAAATTTTCTTCAGTTACCTAATATTAATTAGGTATTAATTAGGAATTAATTAGGAATTAATTCCTCCTCCATTTTCTATCTTTCTTCATTTTTGGGTTTACTATTCAAATTTGGAACTTTGTGGTTTCTGTTTTTTCTTTCTCATTACTATACTCTCTGGACTATTTCTCTAACCCATCTTATTGAGCTTTTCATTCTAGAGATGGCATGTTTAATTTCTAAGAACTGTTTTTTGTTCTCTGGTCTTCCTCCCACCCCCCATCCTTTTCTTGTTTAATCTTTGTAAAAATATCTTTTATCTCTCTGAAATTATTAGAGCTTCTTTCACATTAGTTCCTTTTCTCACCTGTCTGGTGTCTGGTAATCCTTGGCTGTTCTTGTTTAAGAATGTAGCACTATAAAAACTAGTAGAAAGATCTGTGCAAGTAGATGGACTTGTCAAAAGTGGGCTCTGTGGGCACCTGAGTGACTCAGTCCCTTAAGTATCAAACTCTTGGTTTTGGCCTTGGATTATGATCTCAGGACGATGGGATTGAGCCCCTTGTCAGGCTCTGCACTCAGCAGGGAGTCTGCTTGAGATTCTCTCCCTCTGCCCCTCTCCCACACACCTGCTCTCTCTCTTAAAAAAAGTTTTTTAAAAAAGGCTCCATTGTGGGGTGATCTGGTAGAGTTGATCTTTCAATAACCCCTTATATGAATGTCATTTGACATTTTCTTTTCTTGTGTGTGATTAGAACTACCCAAAGAGTCTTTCTAGTCTCAGTCTCCTACTTAGAGGAGTAAACCTGACTGCCAGCATTTTGGAATCTGGTGATCTTAATACATGTGTAAACTTCACCTCCTGTTTTCACTGTGGCGTTCTTTGTCTCAGCTATGCCTCATACCCTCTAGTCCCCAGACGTCTGGACTAAAATCTATTTTACCTTCACGAGAATTTATTACTCTGCTATAGTGCAGAAGGGGCAATTGCTCAGGTACATAGAGTGGCACAGGAGATTTGATGGCCTAACTGCTTCTTGACTTTAAGCCAGTTCTTCTTTTTTTTTTTTTTTTTTAGCCCCATTTTCACCCCCACCTCTTCCTTCAAAGGTATCAGGTGCCACTGATTCCCTAACCTTTGCATGGTTTTTTTTTTAACATTGGTCACATTGCTTCTCATCTCCTCCTTCCTGTTTAGGATAAAATTTTCTTGGTCTAATAAGTTACCTCTCCGTTTCCTTTTAAGCTGACAAAAGGTTACCACTGTTCTCTCTTTTTGTTCTTATATGTTTGTGTCTATTTTCTTTATTCCATTTACTTCTGTTTTTTATTCTTATTTTTTAAAGTTTTGGCAGATATCTTTAATTCAGGTATAGAAAAAAATAGGATACCATTAATAAAAGTATTTTTTACAGCTGAGCATATTTGATTTATAGTCAGTAAACATTGAGCAAATTTAATATAACATTCAGCTATTTAATGCTGATTTTATACAGTTTCAGGGATACACCTTGTGATTAATCCATCTTTAACTAGATCTCTAGCTGGACATCTGATTGTATCAACTTCTCTAGTTAAAATTTTAGTGTGGCTATAAATGAACGTATAACTAAATTTATGCCAGAGGAATAGTGTAGGTATTATCAGTGGAGTTTAGAAAAAGGATACTGTGATGAGCAGAAATTTGGCAGTTTTTATCTAGTACTGTCCAAGGAGAGACAGAGAATCTGGAAGATTTGTACATTCTGATTGCTAGAATTGGGGATAATCTTTTTTTTTTAATTTATTTATTTGACAGAGAGAAACATAGCGAGAGAGGGAACACAAGCAGGGGGAGTGAGAGAGGGAGAAGCAGGCTTCCCGCCGAGCAGGGAGCCCGATGTGGGACTCGATCCCAGGTCTCCGCCGGGATCATGACCTGAGCCGAAGGCAGTCGCTTAACCAACTGAGCCACCCAGGCGCCCCTGGGGATAATCTTTTGAGGAAAAGTGTTACAGTGGCCTTAGTAAAATCCTGAAACTCTATTTCTCTTTCTTTTATGGCATGCTAATTAGATAACCTAAATTTTTACTAATTAAGCTTTCCTGATGTTAGAAGGGGAGTCCTGAGCAGTGTAGGCACAGGTATTTCAGTTACTAGAGTAGAACCCTGTGCTTAGACTACTACTACTACTACTAATTGGCATTCATTGAGTACTTACTTTGTACCAGGCACTGCTCCAAGTACTTTATCTATATTAACTTGTTGAATACTCCCATCTTGCCAAGGACACTAAAGTTAACATTAAGTACCATGACCGATATCACATAGTAAGTGATGGAGCTGTATAAATCGATTGATTAATACAAACTAGTAAATTTGCCTTGTGATTTATACTTGGTACTTTTAAAAGTTTATTTATTTATTTATTTGAGAGATCACAAGTAGGCAGAGAGAGGGGAGGAAGTGGGCTCCCTGCCGAGCAGAGAGCCCGATGCAGGCTTCCATCCCAGGACCCTGAGATCATGACCTGAGCTGAAGGCAGAGGCTTTAACCCACTGAGCCACCCAGGCACCCTATACTTGATTCTTCTTTTTTTCTTTTTTAAAGATTTTATTTATTTGACAGAGAGAAACACAGCCAGAGAGGGAACACGAGCAGGGGGAGTGAGAGAGGGAGAAGCAGGCTTTCTGCCGAGCAGGGAGCCCGATGCGGGACTCGATCCCGGATCTCCGGGATCATGACCTGCGCCAAAGGCAGTCGCTTAACTAACTGAGCCACGCAGGCACCCCATCCCTATACTTGATTCTTAATGGAGGTAGTGGGAGTCAAAGAGCCTGATGAATTCCAAGAATATCGGGGAAATGGAGCTTTTGGATCTGTAAGCTAGGAGTACTTCACTCGAGTGACACAGATATAATAGTATGAGTCCATAATAGAAAGTCTGCCTGAGTAAACATGTGGCCCACATGTGGCCCCCAAGGAAGTCACTTTTTTTCTTCATTTTTTTTTTCAAAGATTTTATTTATTTGACAGAGATCACAAGTAGGCAGAGAGAGGAGGAAGCAGGCTCCCTGCTGAGCAGAGAGCGCGACGTGGGCGTCCTTCGCAGGACCCTGAAGTCATGACCTGAGCTGAGGGCAGAGGCTTTAACCCAGTGAGCCACCCAGGCACCCAAGGAAGTTATTTTCTTAGATTTTATTAATATTGAATTTACTTAGAACCTGGTATTTCGGAAAATTATTCTTTGGTTTTAACTTTTTTTTTACTGCTTAAAGATGTTAGAATAGTTAGAGTGCAAAGGCAAAAGTAGCAGCTAGAAAATTATCAAAAAAAATGTACATAACTCAAGTTTATAGAAGGTACTCCTATCTACTTGATCCTTGTTTTATTTCTGTTACCTTTCATCAGTGATTTAAGTGTTCACTGTATATGAGAGGAACTTCAAAAAAGGTGAATTTATTTGCAGATGGATTCAGTGAAAAAAGTGATGGATGGGTGCCTGGGTGGCTCAGTCATTAAGCACTTGCTTTTGGCTCAGGTTATAATCCCAAGGTCCTGGGATTGGACCCCACACAGGGTTCCTTGCTCAATGAACCTGCTTCTGTCTCTCCTGCCTGGTGCTCCCCCTGCTATATGTGCTCTCTTTCTCTGTGTCAAATAAATAAAATCTTTTAAAAAAATGATAGATGTATATAAAATACCTGTTCATGGTAGAGAAATGTTACCTATCCTCTTAATAATCACTATACCACTCCAGTAGTAGAGATGGAACTCCTGCAGATCCTACTTTAGACAAGGATGATACAGTAGCTTTTTATTATTTTTGATTAACAGGACTTTTCTGAGTATAAAATAGTTTACCAGGGACCCCTGGTTGGCTCAGTTGGTAGACCATAAAAGTTTACTAAGTGCTCTTTTCATTACTACTTGACAGCTTAATATTCTGTCTTTTCCTTTCTGAACCAATAGGTCTTGGCTGTTCAACCATACTTTCTCCAGAAGGATCAGCTCAGTTTGCTGCTCAGATATTTGGATTAAACAACCATTTGGTATGGGCTAAACTGCGAGCAAGTATATTGAACACATGGATTTCCTTGAAGCAGGCTGACAAGAAAATCCAAGACGGCAATTTATAAAACATCATTTTTTTTTAAACTTTACATTTCTTGTTTAACAGTTTCTAAAAAAAACTTGATGAAAAGTTTTTAAATCAATCAAAACAATAAAATTTACTAGTGAGTAAATCCTTCTCTAGATTCATGGATCAGTAGACTCTGTGGACATATTAACATTTCTATAGAGGAAGTGAAATTACTATAAGGACACTTTTAAAATCTCTTAGCTACTATAAGGTTAGTTAGGTAAATAACAAATGTTATTTCTTAAATGCTATCAATGTTCTGTTATAGAGCTCTATAAGATCCTTGCCAATGGCTTAAACTGTCTATGCTTTTTTACCTCCCTCTGAACTGTTACAAGCTAGCATCTCTTACACTTCTTTTATCTCATCATGGGGCAGGCTATGATTGTCCTAACTGTTCCTTTCTTTGACTAGACACTAAGATATTCCAACTTCAGTCCTGATGTTTTTCTTGTATTATTCTCTCTCTTTAAATATTGATGTTCTGTTGAGTCTCTCCATTACTTACAAGTAATCATTGGAGTAATTCCTTCAGCTAAAATTAGCATTACTGACGCCTGGCTCTGTGTTTGTAGACTTGTAGTTTGAAATAATATGTTTCTGTCTGTTTGAATGCTCCAAACTTAATTCATCTGCCATCCAGCTATTAACTGGCTGTACTCTGGTCTAAATCAGAAGTGTTATTTCATCCTTAATGTTTCTCTCATATATTTCACATCTTAGTACAGAGTTCTGAATTTACCTACCCATACTCTGTACAAAAGCCTCAAGTGGGGTCAAATTCTACATTACTGGACTGATCTAGAAGGTCTTCATTCTCAACATTTTGAAGTTGTCCAAGGACTTACGACAAA
Source organism: Spilogale gracilis (assembly GCA_004023965.1). Classification (NCBI taxonomy): domain Eukaryota; kingdom Metazoa; phylum Chordata; class Mammalia; order Carnivora; family Mephitidae; genus Spilogale; species Spilogale gracilis. Next base: position 972 of record PITA01009072.1, on the reverse strand, counting down.
CTGTTAACATCTCTTTTGTAACATAAACTTTGGAACTATGAATGCCCTTGACTCTCCCTAGAGAATTGCACACAGAATTTACCAACAGATTACATTAGTTTTTGCCTTCCCTTGAAGCCTATCCATGGTTTGTAGTTAAGAATCATTGATGCAACCCATCAGGGGAACTTGCTTTCCTTATAATTTTTGGACTATAACTTATTTGTACTTTTAATTCTTTTTTTTCTTTTTCCTTAATTTTTAGTTTTTAAATTGTAGTTCACATACAGTGCAATATTGGTTTTGGGAGAATTCAGTGATTCATTACTTAAATACAACACCCAGTGTACATCATAACAAATGCCCTCCTTAATAACCATCCCTCATCTAGCCCATCCCCCACCCACGTCCCTCCATCAACCCTCAGTTTTGTCTCTATCATTAAGAGTCTTTTATGATTTGTTTCCCTCTTCCCACCCCCTTTTTGTTCATGTTTTGTTTCTTAAATTCCACATGAGTATTTGTCTTTCTCTGACTGATTTTTGCTTAGCATGATACACTCTAGCTCCATGTCACTGCAAATGGCAAAAATTCCTTCGTTTTGATGGCTGAGTAATATTCCATTGTATATACATACCACATCTTTATATCAATGTACTTTTTAGCTCTTAGAATGAACTATTAAAATCTATTCTGTCATTAAAATCTGTTACTAGAGCTTCATCTTCACTCTCTCCATAAAATCTTCCCAAATCCCTTTTTCTTTTTTTTTTTTTATTGTTACTAAAAAAAATTTTTTTTTCCAGTGTTCCAAGATTCATTCCCCATTCCCCACACCCAGTGCTCCACGCTTTAGGTGTCCCCAGTACCCACCACCAGGCTCTCCCATCCCTCCACCCCCCTCCCTCCAAGTCCCTCAGTTTGTTTCTGTGTCCAAAGTCTCTGTTGTTTCGTTTCCCTCCCTAGATTATCCTAGTTCCCATTTACTTTCCT